>JAJJWW010004367.1:0-35934 GCA_023531295.1 Papaver armeniacum
AATCGATGAAGGAATCGAAGCTCGGGGAGATTGAAGGGGATCACGAGATGTTGAAATCGAAGCAGATGAGAAGAAATTAGAGGTTGTTCTCGATTTGAAAAGGGTATGGATTCTGGTGATGGCAGCTATGGGTGAAGTGATGAATTAAGGGATTAGTGGTCATGGATTCGATGGAAAGGAAATTGGAAGTTAGGGTTTGTCTGCTTTTGTAAACAGATGAAGATGGAGATTCTGCTATGTAGAGATTGGTGGTTCGTAGTGGGTTCGTCTCAAAGACTGCAGTCGAAGGTTTTGATTGCTGTGGATAGATTAGGGTTTTGCTGTTAATCGAGAGATGATATGTTTTCTCTCATGTTCTTCATTCGCCTGGAAGTGAGAAAAAAAACAGCGGCTGTATTAAAGCTGAGAAACCAAAAATCGAGAAGTTGAGTTGCAGACAGCCGAGAGAAGAAGAAGCTGAAAATTGTTCTTGATGGTCTGAGAAAGGAGATGTTGCAATTGATTCAGGGAAAGAGGAGCGATGGGGCTGTGGATTGAGTTGCTGCCATAAATGGGTTTGGTTCTGAGGATGAAATTGATATACTCAGGGAATCAGTGAGCTAGATAGAAGAAGAAGTGATTGAAATTGAATCGGATTATGGAATGATGTTGCTTCGCCAAGTTTAAGAACCGGGTTCATGGGTGTGGTTTGCAATGTTGATGTCGGTGGTAGCAGGTGAATAAGTCGTAGTCCGGGTCAGTAATTGATGCAGCTAATGGAGAAATTGTTGTGTGTCGTGGAGATGGGGTCTAGTGGATGTAAATAGAAATGAATGTTGCAATGAGCGGTGGAAGCAAGGATTAAGATGGCAGATGGTAATGGAGCTAGTTTTAGTGGTGACCGAGATGGGTTCTGAGCCTCGAATCTAGAATGTAAGAAGGGAAGAGCTGATATGTTGCAATGAAGCTAGTCAGGGTCTCTCAGTGAAGAGTGAATGACTCGAGAATTGAGAGATGAAGCTTGATTGAAGATTGAAGCAATGCTGAAATGGAGTAAAGCTTAGATGTATGTGCTAGGATTGTCACAGGGAAGAAGGAAACGGCCTGAAATTGGCCTGAGATATGCCTGTAAAACAGAGGAAACTCCGTTCAAATTTTCTCCTCGCTGATTCAACTCGTTTTCGGATGACCGATCCAGCCGATCTCAAAGATCAATCTGAAGTCAGACAAGTCGCCCACCTAATCACCGACTCATTGCTGACTTCAGATGTCCGACCTCTCATTCCCTTGACCGCTTGACCACGGTTGACTGACTGGTTTGACCATTTGACCGTTAGTCTTAACGATGGACTCGACTGAATATTCCGCCGAATATTCCCTTGACGGCAACGAACTCGAGGTGGCGTGACACTATTCAGCCGGATTCCGACCATAATACTGAGCTTTTCCACGAGCCAAAAATTCCAGAATTTTCTATGGACTTTCTCATGGGTGTGAAGACTTGGACTAGGAATTGGATGGAGAATTGGGCTCAAACTTGGAAAGAGAAGATGGAAGAGTTGAGAAAAGCTTGGATTTGGAAATTGAATTGCTAAAGGAAAAGGATTCTATTCCTTGGAAGATTTGGAGAATATTGAAGCCTATAAATAGAGAAGTTTTCTACATCTTTTACACACTCTCTACACACACAACATCTTGTGTTTTTGATAGCTTTCTAAGATTCTTCTTCTTAATTATTTGTGTGAACTTGAAAATTCTCCTTTTAATAATTATTATTTGTGTGAATTTCAAAAGCATGAGTAGCTAATTTTCTTATTGATTGAGGATGAATTCCTAGTTCTTAATACATGATTTGAGTTTGGTTTCAATTCTATCTTGAGGTTTTTCACATAATTATCGCTTGTTTTTACTAATAGGAATGTTTAGTCATTCATGATTGATTGATAGATTGTTTGGAGTGCACGCTAAATTGATTTGTTAATTTGATCTAAAGCTAGTGAAAGTTAGGAGATAAGTAATCGTTTCTTGACTCTTTACATAAGTAGCAAACACGAGACCTTGCGGAGGGATTCCGTGGAGCAATTGTGTGTGAAAACAACGTTAGCAAGTAGACCTTGATCTAAGAGTTTAACTACTAATATCAACCTAATAAGTTCATAAATCTTAATGCGTTTATTTAAATTACATCTTGAGTGATCTACTTCTAGGTGGTTTGTAAATAGAATCCTAGAGTCGAGAACTTCCGTGTCCTAAGTGATATAAGGGATTTAGGGGTTTAGCACTGATCTAGACTGCTATTACCTACGGTTGGTGATAATCTGTGACTAATAACAAGTAGAAAAGAACATAACTTTAATCATTGTTTTAGCAACGAAGAAGGATTCCTTGATCTTGTCTCTCTTATTGATTTCAACTTTATCTTTTAATTGCTTTGTTTATTTTCTTTTGCTTTGTTACATCCCCCTTTCGTGATAATTTTGACAACTAGGATCTCTGCTCCTGGTGGAGTCAGACTTGACTACACTATATTACTTGTTAATTAGTGGGAAAGTATCTTGATTAATTTGTTGTGGTTACTTACACGCATCAATTGTTTTCTTCGAGTAAATAAAATTGTGCTTCAAAATCAAACATTAACTTAAAACCAAACCATAAAAACCTAGTGTACTTCAATTGGAACATAATCATCTGCGGCACGTACCGGCTGCCTTCCACCACCGAGCTACCTCCTTAGCACCACTTCCTACTGTGACCTTCACCTTTGTTGATTACTCTCATCCCAGCGGCCGTACGTATATTCCTGCTTCCTTACACCTTGCACACTATCCACATTGCGATCAATTCTTTCTTCTTCATAGCCTTCAACAGTGGGCATTCCCACCTGTACCATCGATAAAAATTTAGTTAAAAAACATATAAGCAACAATAGTCCAAAAAATACTGAAAACAAGTTTAAAAGTATGCACTCAATATGCCCATAGTTCAGGTAAGACTCTCGAAAAATCTTCGACCATGCTCCCTTGTGTTCTTCTCCTGCGCCTTGGCTGCTGACTTCCTTTTGTGTTCTCGCTTCTCATCTTACCATCTACCAAAAGCTTGACTTTCCCTATTAATGATTAAAGGATGTGAAATTTGGTTATGGCTCAAATCTATATAAGCCGGGTCACATTCACAAGGATCGTCACGCAACTTTCTAAGCAACCCAACTTGACAATTTGTTAGGCCTTCAACTTATCCCAACAATCACCGGTAGGATCAGGATCATATTCGGCATTCCATGAATCCTTACGTACTCTTTGTTCCCTTAGAACCTCAGTAAACAACTTGAACTTTGATTCCTCTGCACGCGACTCGCTTGGACAAATCCGTATTGGCGGAGTGCTAGATGGGGGATCAAACACCGTAAAGTCGTCCCATGGAGCAAAACAATGGCCCATAGTACGCTCCCAATATGGCATATCTTCAACCATCAACAACTTACATCATCTTCTTCATCCTTTTGCCTATAGGTTGAAATACAACTTTGTTCACCAGCCAAAAGAGTCTAACTTTCTCTCAAAGCTGTCAAGTTCTTCTCATTCTCTCGTATGGCCTCCTTGAGCACCCATTTCGGACGAGGTAGGAACAGAGTATCTACCCTACTTGTCATCTTCCTTTGCCTTCAAATTCAAATCCGGAAAATGGTCATATATCCATACCTACACCAACCTTCTAAATATAACAAAACAAAAAAAAAAAACCTAACTATTAGGACTGCAGTGGGAGTGGATCGGATCAATGGAGGTTTGTAAACTTTTGGGAAAGCAGACGGTTCCTACATATTCATATCTGTGTCTAGGCTTAACGCTGAGACCTACTAAGTCTGCTCAGTAAATCAAAAATAGCAAGAGGCTCTAACCTTGGAAAGGTGAGTGTCGGCATACACAAAAAACCAGGAATTGAAATAGCCAATTTTTTCTTGAAAATGGATCTACAGTATTGTAAACATACCTCGAAGCATTGTGAAATAACCTCCCAATGTTTCTACTTGCTAACCTAGGCTACGACCTCAAGTCTGCTCAAATAGGAAAGAATAGTGTCGCGGTTCCCCACGAGTACTTGCTAAGTGGCTTTTCAAATCCCTTAACAGTTGGAGGTACTGGCGTTAACCTTGTTCCCCACTTATCGCACTGGAAATACAACACTTCCTAAGCATACAACAAATGCGAGCGCGATGCGACTAGGCAGACCTCGCCCACCAACCAGCTCCCCTTTTGAAATTTTTCTCCTTTGTGTCTCCTAAAGCACTTTTTCAATGCAAGTGAACTTGATTTTCTTCAAACTTCTTGGTGCTAGAATCACGAAATTCACCTTTTTAGCAAGTGAGAGCTGACTCAACCTACCGGCGTTTGTCTTTTTGCCAAACCGACGAGTTTCCTGCAAAGGGGTACATACAACTCATCCCAAGTCATTTCATAAAGCCGCTCGAGTACACGTGCTTCCCATGTGTTCTAAGACCACTAATCTTCTGTGCATCATACTGAGTACTGATTCTGCTGAGATGAAATGTGTCTCCTGGACAAATCTCTCAAAGGCCGAGCTTGTAACTTGATCAAATTCCTTGTGCATAGGAAAATAAGCATGCCATAAACCGTAGCCTTGTACTAAAGCCAATACCTTGGGGAGCCTCTTTGAAAATATCCTAATGTGCTATACAGGTTTAAGTACGCTGACGATCCCTGTGATCCGAGTTCAGAATTCTCTTCGCCATGACTCCTTGTGTTCAATCACTTTTCCACCACTTGGGAGACTATGGGCAACCATCTCACGAGGGACGTGACATTATCCGATGGGAATGCTTACCTGCCTCTTGATGTAACAACTTTCTCTTGTTCTTGTTTGTTCTAGTTCTTCTTCTTCTGACCTTCCTCACCAATATCTTCATCATTGTGATCCTCTTTGTTCTACATGCAAAGAGCAAGTCGTGTCAATTTCCCTTTGCCCGCATGTGTTCTTTTTGTGCCACCACCTCGAGGTTTGGGAGTTTTGAGTCAAGGAGTCACTTCCATTGTTCTCCTTTTAAGTTTCTCTTTGAATTTTCCAGATGGGTGCTAAAACAAATGACAAACCTTAATTAGTTTTCCAAATTAAATAAATATGATTCTACACACAATTTTGATAACTCACATATAACGGACAAGTTTAGAGGAAGCTATTGGCCATAATATGTAATGTCTCTGGCACATACGATATTTATCAATACGAGCCGAACAAGGTGCCCAATGCTTTTAGCCATGGAAACAGTAGAAAGGTTCCTAAGACATTATATATTAATCACAATGAGCCTAACAATGTACCCAACAAGTAATAGACTGCTATTAAACAATGGTATTCAAGTTCTACTGTTATCATACAAAAATTTTAGTGTAAATAACTCACTGCTCCCTATACAATATTCAAAATATCACAAATTTTAAGCCTAACTGTTCTTCGTCTCGTATAAAAAAGGTTCGGCCGCGACTCTCACCGAACACTACCCCCGAAACTAACAACAACTAGACGAATCTTCGATTACATGTCATAAATCAACGAAATACGAAAAATAAACAATGGGTTCAGGGGAAATACTTTCATGTGCAATTTTAAAGAATCGCCTATTTCTCCCTCCAACACTAATCGATCCACTAACCACTTCATCCCCATCTTTTCCAAAACCCTAGATTGAAATGCTCAGACTAACACCGTGATTCCGCACCGTATTTCTAGTGGCATCGCTTAACACCAGGTGCCATGTATGTGTTTAATCGACAAATCAAACCAACAAAGCTCGTAAATTTTCAGAAATTTTGAGAAGAAGATAAGAAGAAGAGGGAGAGAGAAGGGTTTTTGGTTTTAAAACTTTAAAAATTTATATATTAGTGTTAATGGTTAATTAGTGGGAGGGTAGTTAATTAGTGGGAGAGGTAGTTAATTAGTGAGGGTAATGGTTAATTAAGTGGAAGGGTAGTAATGTAATTTAAACTATGCAGGGGTATTATAGTAACTTAAGCATCATTATGGCAGTCTTTAATTTTGCATTGGGTGCCATAATATCTCGTATGCCCCCAAATTTTTTTTGTATGCCCCAAATTAGGTTCTCTTTTAAAGCTCTACTGCTGATGTGTTGCATTTTAAGGCCGGCCCAACATGTCATCAGAACGGTAAAATACCACTTTCTTTCTTATCTTATCCCAGCCGCTGCGATAAAACCAAAGAGAGAGCACATGTTTTTCTAAACCCTAATCTTTCCCCGCCGCACCATGTACTAGCAAAATCAAATCTGAAGCAATATCAAGCGATTCAATAAGATGTGATCTTCAAACCCATCATTCATTTGTAAGTGTGTGTTTTGAAATACGTAGTTTGATTCTAATTTCAATCCCTAGATTTATATGATTCATTATATCATCTTCTTTGGTATTATTAGAAATATGATTCAATTAGAAAATGATGAAGTTGAAATACCAGATTTCACATCTGAATCTCTAGGTTATGCTGTTCATATACTTAATGGTTGCTTATGGTTTTATAATACAATCAACATAAGGTTTCTTGGTTTATGGAACCCATCCACTAAAGAATACAATCAACATGCGTCACAGATCTACTGGCTCCTAACAATTCTAAATGCGTTTCGAGTCCAATCAAACCGAACCAAATATAGCACAAATAAAATTGGGTCCTGAAAAAGCATTACTTCTGTCACAATCTCTGCAAGTTGATTGCTACAAGCATGAAGAGACTAGATGATCTATGGAACTAAGATTTGATGTCAGTAGCTTGTATGGGAAAATCTTTGACAAACTGCTCAAGTGATATACAACAGAATGGCTTGAAGATCAATTCAATTTGTGCTGTGGTATCTAAAGATATTCAAAACCAGATTGGAAAGATGTTGGGATGTGTTTGTTTAGCCAGAAGGTTCTTTTATTCCTCTGATATCTGGAGCATTATAAGCGTCATTGTTTTGATTTGTCTGGGACCTTGAGAAGAACAAAGTGAGTGCACTAAACCCAGGGTAAAGTAGGGAGATAGAAAATTGCAAGAGTACTGCGAAAGATGAGATGCAACTGAATATTGAGGAAGAAGTTTTCACATTTGGAGAGTCGAGTTCCAGTGATAGAAAATGAAAATTCAACAATGAGATGTGTTGTTTCGAATTTGAGAGCATAGTCCTGAGGAATGGAAAGGAAAGTTCAATATTGGGATGTGTAGAATTGCATAATTCTGAAAAGATAGAATTTGAAGCGCGGGGTTTGCAGAATGAAGTCACCAAAGTGGTGAAAAGCAAAGAGATGAAAATAGCAGGAGCAAACCTAATGCTGAAACTAGCAGCCGAAGGGAGGATGGATTCCCCATGTATGATGTTGGCATCAATAAACATCATGAATCCAAGTCTGATTTCCAAATACTCTGATGAACGTGCTTTCTCGATTTCTACATTTATATCTTACATATGCTTTCTTCATTTGAAGAGGAAAACATTGAAATTTATTTCAAGATTTCCGATCTAGTAGTGAAAACAACTTCTTCTTTTGTAAGGTAAAAAATGTAGAAGAAGAAGTTGTATTCACTATTCCATGAGAATGCATTTGTGGGATGATGAAAGCTGGTTAGGAAATTGTAATTGACTGCTTTAATTTGGAAGAAGCTCAGAATCTGGTTCAGCAAAAGGTCGTTCAAGAAGCTCTAAGTTGGCATCAAGATATAACTGAGGTTTGCCTAAATTTTCATGGAAAGAATGTTGCATCAAGCTTTCATCAGTATTGGTTGAACTTTTGGTGACAGAAAGACTGTGAAAGTAGCAGCACACAGTTTGTTTCAGGTATGTTGGTTTTCCCTTTTAGTTTTAGTTCCTGTCAATTGTCTTGATAAAGATACTGTTGTTGTCAATTGATCTCGTCGGCAACATGTGAATTTCTCTAATTTTACCTTTTAATTAGTTTAGTTCTTTGTCATGAATCATGTGGAATTTCCATTTCATTGTTTTTATGGTCAAGTAATTTACTGAAAAAGGTTTTTCAACTCTTATCTCCTCTTGTTATGATACTAAGTTAGAAATGTCCCTGGATATTCTGATAAACATTTCGCGGTGAATCTCTGTTTGCTGAATATTTCTGCTTTTAGGAATGCTGCAAACTATCCTGCTTTTGGCTTCAGTCAGCTGGCCTTCCTAGAGTGATGGTGCAAATTGAAATGTGTGTTTCTTAAAGAGAAGCTTTTTTCGAGCAAGAAGCTGCTTGTCCGATGCAAGCTATGTAAGCCTAACAGAAAATAGTCTCTTTGCAAAAAAAGAAACGACTTTAGTCCTGTATAAAAGATAGTCCGCGGAAGATATGCTGCGTTTATGTACAGCGCGGCTTATGCAATTTGGAGTTCGTGAGCGCCAATCACTTTTCTTCACTGTTCTTTCACAACCAAAACATGGGTCCAGTTACATCCCTGCAAGCAGTTTTGTAACTTCTGAAACCTTTGTGGTGTTCTGTTTAGCCAGCTAGCAGCATAAATGATATCACTCCTGCAAAACGAGTTATAAACATCTATTGTATTTTGTCTTTGTGGTAGATTTAAGTTTGCTCTTTAATCATAGGAACACTGAGAAATAGTTCAAATGGTTCAATTGGTAGAGATTTGAGCACTTAGTCTTATAGTCTGTCAAAAGAAACCAGAGTAATCCCCTAATTACTTGCATTTTTGTGCAAATATGCTCGACCCTTTGTAAAACCAAGGATTCACGTTAACATTTTTCTAGTCAGGACCGAATCATTTGCTGAGTCACCGACTCACTACTCCGTAGTACCCAGTAACAAAATGGGCTGACCCATGTTCAAAATGCATTATATGCCGTATGCGATGTGGGGTTTGATCAGACTAGTGCGCATGAAGAACCATAAATGATTTTACTAAAAATGGCGCAATTAAATGCCCTGTGACCTTTTCTTCATTACGAAGATTCTCCTGTTCCCAGACCTTATCAAGAACATAAATATGATAGATATGTGGAGCGTATCATGGCAAATCTTAGCCTGTAATGTTTATACAAATTTCTTTTTTAAATTAAGCTCCAGATACCAAAAGAAAATAACTTCCTTTTCTAAACCCTAATCTTCCCCTGATCATGTGATAAGACTAGCAAATAGGTCTCCAAACTCCATCATCCATTTCTAAGTGTTTCTGAAGTATATATGTAGTTTGATTTTAATCATCAATCCAGAGATTTATGATTCATTATCGTCTTCTTTGGTATTATCAGAAATGATTGAATTAGAAAATGAAGAAGTTGAAACTTGAAACACCGGATTTCACATCTGAATCTCTAGATTGTTCTGTTCATATGTTTAGTTCTTCTTGTGTAATGGTCACTATTGGTTTTATAATGATGATATTAGGTTTCTTTGTTTATGGAACCCATCCACTAAAGAATACAAAAAGCACACAGATTGTCTCTTAAATCCTTAACCAGTTTCAATGCAGCAAATATTGCGTAGATGATTTGGCATCTGAAAGCATTACTTCCGTCAAATCTTTGTGTTAAATGCTGGAAGCATGAAGAGACTAATGATTTGTGGAATGAAGATAGGGATGTCAGTTCGAGGTCCTCTTGCGTAATTATATCCACCTCCACAATATTGGCTAGACGCCCCAGTGGTTGTCAAACCCAACTGAGCCAAATAATCCACAAGTAACTTGGTTTGCTCGCTGCTAATTCTCTTTTTCTCCAGGGAGAGGTGGTCACAAATGGTGAATGTCCCACACAACGCCTCTGGTGTTTTGGCTTTAACGCAATCCGCCACTCCCTGTGTTAACAAGTCCACCAAGCCCTCTGAAGAAAACTTGCAGCCTTAATCATGTCAAACACTATGGGTTATTACTGAAAAAATTCACAAATTGTTCATCCCAGATCTTTAAGTCTTCATCGCCAGTCTGGGTCGACTCAGCGTGTTTGTTCAGGTATTCCATCACCTTCGACAATATATCTCTGGTTATTAGGGTTGAAAAACTGATTACAATCTTCTTATTTTCCTTACCAATCATCTCGACTCAAGAGAAAACAGAAAGCAGTGTGTCCGTCTCCGTAATTTTCATTTGGTTTTCACCCCCATAAAGTGATGACTAAAGAATCTGGCACAAAATGAGCAAGAAGCCTTTGTAACTCTGTTTCAGATAATGGTGGTGAAGCTTTTTGGTGAATCTTTTATGGAAGATTCTGATACTCCCTCCGTTCCACTTTAGATGATGTTTTGGAGTTTCACGCAGATTAAGAAATGGAAAGGAATATGAAGATTTTCCATCTATACCCTTGAGAAAGTCTTCAAACATTAACTCGTTATTAGTGCATTTAAAAAAACTTATAGTTCCAAGACAAAATGTAAGGGTGTAATTGGTAGTTTTGTGGAAAAATATGAAAACTTTCAAGCATTGTGGAACAAAAAATAACCCTAAAACATCATCCCAAAATGGAACGGAGGATACTTTTACTGATTGAAAACTTCTCTTGTGACCATGTTGGCCATGAAATATAGGATTAGGAACGAAGACAAAGACATTAATGGAAGTTTGAGGCTGATATGCTTTCTTCATTTGAAGAGGAAAAACATTGAAATTCTGTTGCTGCATTCTGATCTAGTAGTGAATACAACTTCTTCTTTTTTAGGGTAAGAAAAGTAGAAGAAGAAGTTGTCTCCGGTATTTGATGAGAATGCATTTGTGGGATAATGAAAGCTGGTTAGGAAATTGAAATTGACTGTTTTAATTTGGAAGAAGCTCGGAGCAAAAGGTCGTTCAAGATGCTCTAAGTTGGCATCAAGATATTACTGAGGTTTGACTAAATTGTCTTGAAAAGAATGTTGCATCAAGCATTCATCGGTATTGGTTAAACTGTTGGCAGCACAAAGACTATGATTCTATGAAAGTAGAAACACCACAGTTCGTTTCAGGTATATGCTGGTTTTCCCTTTGAGTTTTAGTTTCTTGTCAACTGTCGTGATAGACATACTCTTGTTGTGCTTGTCGATGCAACATGCAACTGTCCCTTTGAGTTTTAGTTCTTTGTCATGAATCATGATATATGTTACTCTTGTTGTGTTCATACTGAGTTACAGATGTCTCTCTCTGGATATTCTGACAAACATTTCGCTGCCAATCTCTGTTTGCTGACTGTTTCTTTTTTCAAGAATTCTGCAAACTATGCTTCTTTTGCTAATTTGTTCAGTTGCACTATGATTCCAGTGTTTTGCTTCAGTCAGCTGCTCTTCCTGGAGCGATGGTGCAAATTGCAATGTTGGTTTGTTAAAAAGAAGCTTATTGATCGAGCAAGAAGCTGCTTGTCCTGATGCAATTTTGAACTGCAAGCCTCCAACATAAATTAGTTTCTCTTTGGCCAAAAAGTATGCCATATATAGTCTTGGTATAACAGATGGTCTGCGAAAGAGATACTGTGGTTCCTGTACATGCTTATGCAGTTTGGATGTCGTGACTGCAGAACCCTTGTTCCCTCACAACCAAAACTTGGGTGCAATTACATTTCAAAACAGGGCGATATTTTCTGTGCAAGTGCTTGCATTTTGACATTTTCTGTTCAAGTGCTTGTGGAATTGTATTGATCCCTGCAGTTGGTATGTGCACGAGTTCTTAATGGTTAAAGAAACCAACCAAAAAGATGCTGGTTTTACATGGAAGTTTCTGTCTTCGGTGGAGTTTATCCCTTTACGTACATGCAGTCAAGCACCCTTCCTTTGGTCGAATAAACTCTGGCTTTTATGCTTTCTGGCTCTTTTGGTCTGGTGGAGGTTTAGATGTACAGATTGTAATGTTCTGACATACTCTGGATGTCAATAATTTTTCTCTCTAGCTTTTGTGCGATTATGCTCGCCCCTTGTAAACCAAGGATTCAGATTAAGTTTCACATTAACATTTTCTCCATGATACGGTATAACCAAAAATTCACAATACACTGTCAGTCAGCCCGAGACTGACTCAGAAGTCCAGAACTAACAAAATGGGCTGCCCATGGTCAAAATTTTTCGCAAATCCCCATCCCATATTTCATGAGACAGAATTTGCAGTAATTTCTCCATCAGTTGCTGTGTTTCCATCATAAAAATGAGTTTGAGTCAAAGATTACTACAACTTAGAGCAAGACTACTGCATCAAAACAGAAAACCATGTGTGAGGAATTATTATAGCACTTCCCAACTTGAGAGTTTTGTGAGGGATGAGTGCAAATCTGGTAAAATTAAGAAGCTTGAGGATGGTTTGAGACACTTTGATCAATTGATTTTGGAGAGGCCATTACCTTCTAACATTACATTTAATCATGTATTGAGCTCATTATCCAAAATCAAATGTTATTGGGATGTCATTATGTTATACAAGAAGATGAGTTTTGTTGGGGTGCAACCCGATATCTATACATTAAACATTTTGATTAATTGTAGTTGTCGATTAGGAAAAGTAAATCATTGATTTTGTTTGTTCGGGGAGATCATAAAGAGAGGTGATCATCCTGATGTTATCACTTTCAGTACACTGATCAAAGGGTTGTGTTCAAGAAAAGATTGATTATGCAATCAAACTGTTCGACAAAATGACTAACATGGGTATTCAACCTAATGGTTAAATGTAATACTCTTATACATGGGCTGTGTACAACTGGTCAAGTGGAAATGAAGGTGCATAACAGGAAAGTGAAAAGCATATAAATGAAGGTGCATAACAGGAAAGCTCAAATGCCTTGTTAGGAACAATGCATTACGCCTTTAAGAGGAAAATTTGCATTTAGAGATATTGCGATTTGCTCATTACATATGCAGTATCACTGGATAGCTGAATAACAGCCACCCTAAATTCAAAATATTATGTTGAACATAGTGTAAACTGACTAGACAAGTCAATTTTCACTCTGTTTTTCTAGGCCTAGTTGCAAGTATGAATTTTGTGGTTAGCACTGCCCATGTCCATTAGGAAGATGTTTGTTAATCCAAGTTGGTGATCAATATTATTAATTCAATGTCTTAAGTTTTTTAAAAGAATTCAATGTTTTGGTTATTCAATGAAACGTCGATAATTAATTAAGTTAAGGTAAACGAGCTAAATGTGAGACATGCACATCAAAAACGTTCTAAGCAATTAAGTTGGAAAAGGAAGAAGAAACAGTTTTTGTATAAATAGGAAGAACAAGAATCCCTTTCTACACCAGCCAATTGAGACATTTTAAAGAAAAAGTAGGAAGAAAAACATTTTAGAGTACAAGAAAATAGATATGGCGAAGTTTGCTAATGTTTTGTTGATTGTTGTTGCCCTTTCTGTTGTTGTCTGTGCATCTGTGATTATCAGTGTAAGTGGTGCGAGGGAGATGGATAATTCTCCCGCTAAAGCACCGAGTGTTGATACATTGCCAGAACAATGCAAGTATACAGAATCTTGTGATGTGTTTGTGGCAACCCTTCTCTCGTTCATGGCTTTGCCAAGCAAAAAGGATGTTGTAAATTGCCAAGAACTTATACAAACTACCAAGTTTTGCTGGGACAAGATAATCGACCTTATTGATAATCCAAATTATCGTACTTTTTCTAAACTTGTTCATCCATGGGGAGAAAAGGTCTGGGACAAGTGTGTCAATATCACAGGTTCTCCTTCACCGGCACCAACGTTGATGATCGATAACTCCCCTACTCAAGCACCTGCATGGCCTGAAGAATGTAGGATTTCCAAATCGAGAAAGAAACTTTGACACAACTTATTGTCACAAAGACTTTTGCTTGCTAAAGAAGGACATTACATGTTGCATTGAAATTATTGGAACATACAAGGATTGTTGGGATCAAGCAATGGAGATTCTTGAAGATCCTAATGTTCCAGCTCTGGCTCACCTACATCCATGGGCAGAAAAGGCTTGGAACGAATGTATCTATCTGCTTATAATGAATCACTAATGCATTACATACTAATGTAAAACAAATAATAATATGCTCATCTGTATTAGTTTCTGGACAAGTTTGATTGGAAAACGCAGAAAATCGTAAGCAATAAGCCATTTAATTATCAATCTCCTATCCAATTTTTTTTTTTTTTTTGTACCATCGAAACGATCCAATCTCATGAAATCTTGATTCGTAACATTGAAAGAAGCCATACTTGATTTTGAATCCATTGTTTCAAATAACGTCTTCATGCATTGCCCGCCACCACTACAATAACATTATCAGGTAAAATAAGGTTCATAGAATATATAAAACCACCACCAAAAACTAATGCATGATATATGTGAAAGTTGAAAATTTTCAGTTACACTGAAGTTCTATGATCTTTAGAGATCATACAACAAATTTTGGGAACCATAAATCATAAAAGAAAATGAAATTCATTTAATGACTGTTTAAGCCTTGGGATAATATTTCGAGATCGCGCGAAAGTTCATCAGCTCTATTAATATCGGATTGCAAGCTCATCAGCATTCAATAAGTCATTTAGAGCCTAAATGGTTGCTAGAAGAAGCACGCCAAGGCTCTAAATGACTTACTGAACGCTGGGAAGCAGCACCGGTAGGAAGGATAGGTTGATGCCGCTCCCCCTGAGACAAAAGAACTGTTGGAAATTTTGAGTATGGAATAGAATCGATTATGGCTTGAAGTCGCATAATCGCTTTCCTTAAAACGTTATTTGCTCCCACTCACTAAGAGTTTATTGCGGGATCGAATGCAAACCGTTTTCAGATACAATCAAGCCTTTGCGTGACCGGCGATCAACAACAATCGACCCTTGAACTTTGTTTGGTTTTACTAGTTAATGGCTATGACAGTGGAGAAGAGTTGAAGAGAAAACATAGAAGGATTTCTGGGAACTTAAATCTGCCTATATCTTTGGTTCGTGATTCTCTTATATAGATACTGAATGGACGCGTTTTGTGTCCATTCAATATCGGTGAGAACCTTTGAGATCTCATATCTCAGAACCAAATATATATAGACGTTTCTTTTGGGATTTGATTTCATCCTTACAGTTACGAAGCAGTTGTTTGATTTCAAATTTTGAAACTCTTAACCGACAAATCATATGCCTTGTAACTGTCTTGACTTATCCGTACACATTTCTCTTCTCAAACAATTCTTCCCGTACACACTAGTTGCCCAGTGAAGGCCGCCCATTCCCCTGCCTTATCCTCTAGTTGGGATAAAGGTCTCTCCAGGTGAACCACTAACCAGCACAGAATAAGAAACTGTGCTAATGCATTGAGAAATCAGGTGGCACCAATTATCAGAGAAACCCAGCTTTTTAAATACGGCAAGAATAAAAGGCCACTCAAGACGGTGAAAAGCTTTTGATAAATCTAACTTGATAGCCATAAACCCATTTTTATTATTTTTCCTTTTCCTATTTTTAAAAGAGTGCAAAATTTCATGACTTATTAAGATATTATCTTGAATTTGCCTATTTGCTATAAAAGCAGACTGAAATGGCTAAATGAGAGAATCAAGCAAAGGTTTTAACCTATTCGTAAGATAGTATTTGTTAGACTTATAGGTCTGAAGTCATTAGGAGTTGAAGGATTATTAACTTTAGGGATCAGTGCAATAAAAGCATGATTCAGCTGTTTAAGAAGAAACTTGTTTCGGAAGAAAGATTGGACATGATTTACAACTTCAATAGATACCTCATTCCAGTTGTCTCTAAAAAACCCTCCAGGGAAACCATCCGGACCCGGCGATTTCCACGGAGCCATATTTCTGATGGTTGTATGAATTTCATCAGAAGTAGGTATAGCAGTTAAACTAGTATTAATATCATCTGTTATTATAGGCCGAATGTCTTTAAGAACTTCCTCAATAACAGCGTTATTTGGCTCTGAAGAAGTATAAATGTTCTTGAAATGGCATGTAAGAAGAGAAACAACTTGTTCTCTGCATTCCAGCCAGTTTCCTTGTTTGTCTTGTAAGGTATGTATAGTACTATACATATTTCTGAGTCTAACTGTATATGAAAGAAGTTAGTATTCTTATCATAATAATTGAAGTAGTCTATTCTTGATTTCTGCTTACAGAAAGCATTTTCAACCTCATACCAATAATCAAGTTGCTTCGAGTAATTCAGGATAAAAGAACCAATCGAAGAAGTATATGGCATAGATTGAAGCTTCTCAATTTCAGAGTTTAACTTTCCTATTGTAGTTTTTATATGCCCAAACGAATTCCGATTCCAATTGCTTAAGTCATGCTTAAGGTTTTTAAGCTTACCAGCAGCAATGAAGCTTGGGGAACCCCTAACAAACTTAGACCAGGAATTTACAAGGACATTCTTAAAATCAGGACTCAACTGCCAACATTTGAAAATTTATACGGAATGAGAAGTTTATCTTCTTGATGAAAACATTTGAGCAGAATAGGACTGTGGTCAGAATAAACACGACCTAAATTAGTGATCCTAGTATGAGGCAGTAAAGACACCCATCTATCATTCATAAAACCCCTATCCAACTTTTCAAAAATCAGCTCAGCAGGAACCTTAAATCTTCTATTACACCATGTAAAAGGATTGCCAAAAGAGAACACTTCATTCAGATTTAAATCAATCATTCTATTTTGATGAAATCCGGTACAAGCGAATTTTCAGCAATACCTCCCTGTTTTTCAGACACATGCATAATAAAGTTGAAACCCCAGAAGTAACCAAGGCCTATTAGCATCATCATTTAAACTACTAAGAATGTTCCACTGAGTTCTCATGCCCGAGATGTTTAAAGACCCATAAACAAACAAATACTAAGAATAATTATATTTGTACAGATAGTTTTATCCTTCAATCTTCCTTCAATTATTATGTGCATATAAAATGCTACGTTGTTGAACCATCTTGTAAGATACGAAGAAGGGAACTCGAGCAATTTATTAGGAAAGAGTAATCCACCAAGATAGACAGAACACAAATTAAATACATATTAATTATTATTATAGGACTACGTGGATTATGAAAGGAGTTCTACTCATTGATTACATTGCAACACCATAAACTGATTCTTAACTGCTTGTACATCCACAACAACCTCGTTCATGCTGCTTCTGTCTGAAGGTAACTCCGAAGAACATTTGACACCAATCTGAATCATGGAAGCTAAGATATTTCTCACCGGATCACTTGCATTATCATCAGGGTGAACTCCAAAATGCGAATCGATTATCTCCACAACGATCTCTGGCAATACATGCATCTTACAGAAGCTATGAATGTTTAGACCATCCTTAAACATGTCATCAGTTGGTCTCTTTCCTGTGAACATCTCTAACAATAGGATCCCATAACTGTACACATCACCTTGTGTAGACACTTCACCACCCATTCCATATTCTGTTCAAACCAAAGCTTAGATTAGACATTATAATTAACTCTAACTGAAGTATATATAGATAACATATATAACTAAGATTGCATTTTCTTTTCTTACCTGGAGAAACATAACCAATGGAGCCTTTTATCGCAATTGAGCTTGCATCTCTTTGATTCAGTTGTCTTGAATTACTGGAGGGACTGATTAGAAATTTAGCCAAGCCAAAATCACCCACATGGGCAGTTAAATCATCATCTAGGAGGACATTGCTTGGCTTCAGATCACAATGCACAATGGGTGACTGAGAATCATGGTGAAGATAATTTAATGCAGAAGCAACATCAACTGCAATGCTCAATCTTCTTTCCAGGTTCAAATTCTTCAATGGTAACTGATTGTCGTTGTTTACATCACTTGCGGCTGGGTGCAACCAATTTTCTAAACTCCCGTTAGCCATGAACTCGAAAACCAGAGCTTTGAAAGGATTACCTTGAAAATCAATACTCGAACAACAAGTTACAATCTTGAGTAAATTTCTGTGTCTAATTTTCCTCAGAGCATCACATTCAGCCATGAAACTCTTGGTTGCACCCTTTTTGTTGCAGGTTTAGAACCTTCACTGCAACAGGTTTCGATTCATCTTGTGGAAAAGTTCCCTTATACACAGAACCAAACTTCCGGCACCAAGCAAGTTGGTGAAATCGTTGAATCCGTTGGTAGCTTTAAGAAGCTCATGGTAAGAAACTCCTTTGAACCTTATACCTGTGTCTAAAGCAGTTGAAGGCAGTTTGATTTTCGACAGCTTTCTCCGGTAAATAGTGACAAAAATCACAATGGAAGCTAAAAACAAAACCACAACTATGATGATAATAATAACTTTAGCAGGCATTGATTTCTTGTGTTTTTGCTTCTTACTATTTGGATATAATCCTGCAGAGCAATCCGGCAACTTCAAGACAGGTATACCACCACAAAAGCTTACCATTCCTTGTAACTGAAAATTTACTTGCATTCCTGAAAAACTCCTTGTTTTGGCACCGCTCCTTCCAAATTATTATATGATAAATCCAATCCATTGAGCGTCGTTAGAATCTCAAGCCCCTTTGGAATTATACCAGACAAATTATTGTGGGAAAGATCTAAGATTTCAAGACCTTTTAAGGAAGTAATAGCTGAAGGAATGTTTCCATGAAAGAGGTTACCATTCAGTCTTAGTATTATTAAGCTTGAACACTCGCCAATGGTACTTGGGATTTCACCGGATAATTTGTTTCTGTGAAGGAACAGCTGCACAATGTTTTGTAACTTACCAACTTCCGTAGGAAGTGTACCAGTAAATAAGTTATCACTCAAGGCTAGACTAATTGATAAAGAAGGAAGTTCGAAAACTTGTTTGGGTATACTACCACTTAGTCTATTGGCATCCAGGTGCAAGACCTGCAAAAACTTACAATTTTCAAGACTTGATGGAACTAAACCTGTGAGGCTATTTGCAGATAAATAGACTAGACTCAATCGTGTTAAGTTACCAAATGAAGAAGGGATGGGACCAGATAGTTCGTTACTATTCAAAGCTAATTGTGCCAAGTTTGTAGGAGCCCAATGCCAGGAGGAATACTTCCTGTCAATTGGTTTGAATACAAGATTAGGATCGTTAAACCTTGAAGATTTTGAATGCCTAGAGGAATACTTCCATATATCTGATTCTCACTGAGATCTAGCCTACGAAGATTTGTTGTGAGATTGGCTATTGAGTTAGGTAAGACACCCCAAAACTATTCGTTCCTAGACTTACAACCCTCAAATTGGTACAATTGACCAGAGAATTGAGGAAGTTTAGATCATTAGCTTGTCCACTTCCAAGTTTATTTCTATCTAATCTTAACGTTTCAAGACTTAATAAGTTGCCAAGGTTATAAGGTACCGAACCAACCAAGTTATTGATTTGCAACTGAAGATGTATAAGTCTCGACATATTGGACAATGAACTTGGAATGTTTCCGGTGAAATAATTACCCGAAAAAGTGAAAGATAGATTAGATTTGGAAGTGTGGAACCAATATGAAAAGGAATACTACCATGGAGTTGATTATTCATCAATGAAAACTCTTCAAGTGATGAGATATTGTAGAGTGAAGAAGGGACAGTACCTGTTAACCTATTCGTCTCTAGAACCAGTAACTTTAAGTTTGTTAATCGACTTAGAGAGTTTGGGATTCTTCCCTCCAGATTGTTATAAAAAGAGTAAGATGAGTAAGAGTTGATGAAAGGTTACCTAATGAATCTGGGATCTCTCCCGAAAGATTATTATAAGAAAGCCATATCATTTGGAGATTAGGTAAGGAGCCTAATCCAGTTGGAATGCTTCCGGCAAGATTGTTGCCAGAAAAACTAATGGATATGAGTTTGGAACAACGAGAAATATTGTGCGGAATTTCTCCTTCCAAGGAATTATTTGTAAGACCCAAATGTGTCAATCGAAAAAAGACGACCTATTTGTTGTGGGATGTTCCCATTTAAACTGTTGTTCTGGAGGTAGAGAACCTTAAGAAAGCTAAGGTTTCCGATATGAGGAGATATGGAACCTACTAATTTTTGTGACCGAAGATCAATCATGGTGACTCTACTATGATGACGACGACTGCATGTAACACCTCTCCATTCGCAGAAATGAAGAGATTTGTTGATGTTGTTCCATGACCTTAGTACTCCGAGCGGATCTTGAGTTATTTCATTTTTGAAAGCAAGTAATGCCAGACCGTCACTCGATCTGTTGTCACCGGTGATGGAAGCCAGGCAATTAACGTCCATGGATATATAAGAAACGATGAGAGTAATGTTGCATAATAGGAATAGTGTAGTACTGAAGTTGAAAGAATTCTGATGCTGTGGTAATAACTTCATATCCATAGCATGTATAGATTGAGAGTTTTAAAAATTGGGAAACAAATTGAAAAAGATACACTCCGTATCAGGTTCTCACTTAGCTGGGTTATATAAGTAAGCATTAACTTTGAAGTCTTCGTGATTATGAAGGGAGACTATGAAGTCTTCGTGATTATGAAGGAGACTATGAAGTCTTCGTGATTAATGACTCTGAGCCTGAGGAGAGTCTTTGAAGTCTCTTTGAGCACTAACTTTTGGTAGACCCTGTATTTGACAAAAGGTGGCGGCTACGAAGGAAGCGACGAAGTTAATTGTGGTTGTATTCCCCAATGGTGGCTGTAAAAATATAATGCTTTAAAAGAAAAAAAAAAAAGCCCAAAAATGCGTTAACACCCAAATTTTCTAACAAATCTAGCTAGTAGTGCTTTGTTTTACTTTTTGGAACGTTAGATTTAAAACAAAGAAGTCCATGTCGTCTTTAGGGTTTTTTATGAACGTGCAATTGGGGATATCAAAACTAATGGGGATATAGGTACATGATAAAATAGGGATCCAAATAGCAAAGTTGGGTCACCCCTTACGTAATTTTTTTTTAATTCCTAATCTAGCCCTCACTAATCAGGTTTAGTGGTTAATAATAATTAGTAAAAATCTTAAGTATTTGGGGGATAAATTAGTGTGTATTTTTATTAGAATTTGTGAGTGAGGTGAGAGTAGGAGGGAAAAATATTTGAGAGGGAATTTTTTTGTGAAAATGGAGGATGATTGTGAAGAGAATTGTACTAAGAGGTTGAAAATTTGATTTTTTTTTTTCATTAAATCCACCATTGTTGAAAATTTGAAAAAGCTCGGTGTCGGCATGGTATTCAACCAAAAATCATCCTAAGCATTTATTTTGGAAATTTTCATAAATTGTTTGCCACTATCTCGTAACAATATTTTCCGGTTTTGATCTTCAAAAACCTATTTTTTTTGTTCTAGTCACCCACTTCGGCACAATTATTAATTTTCGAGCATGCCGGCATTGCTTAAGATAGTATGTTGCTTAAATTTTTATGCCGGCACATGATGAAAAGTATCCAGGAAAATTGATTTTTTTCACTTGACTATCGGCATGGATAGATTTATATCGAGCATCTCGAACTCAAGATCGGCGTGGTCTTCATCCTAATTACCATGCTTAGAGTCGGAATCCAAAAGATCGAGATCGTCTTCATCTAAATAACATGCTCTAACTCGCATCTGAGCGTGGTCTTCATCATAAATAACTATGCCGTTTTTCAATGTGACTGGCATGGTCTTCTCACTCATCTAGCGTGGTCTTCATCCCTACCGAATGTAAAAAAAAATAGAAATCAAAGTGAGGAGCCGGCAGAGAAGGAGAATGGAATTTGAAAGGAAGTGAGAAATGTTTGGAATTTAAAAGGGAGTAGGGTATTTTTATGTTTGATTTAGCTTTTATTGTTTAAAGGGTAGTTTCGTATTTTACCCCCAAAAACACCCCTTAGAGGAAACTATTGGTTGGGGGAAGTAATTCATATCCCCAATTAGTTTTGATATCCCCCAATCGTGGGTTCTTTTTTATCTGTTCTCCTACCTAAAAACCGTAAAAGTAAGAAAAGCTATACCCACTCTACCCAGACTCCTATGAGTGGCTATTTCCTACTTACCGCTTCCGTTTATATTCGTTGCGTAGGTGTTTTAAAAATGCTTTCAACGGTATAAAATTTATAAAAAACCGTGGTATAGTTTTAAGAGATAAATCGTTTCTAAATTTTACTAATTATTGCCCATAAGGGTATAGTTGTAAAAATACTTAAATATACTCCACTTTCCTTGGGTATTAAAATTTGTGCAAACTACAAGTAGCTCATCTAATTAGGGGACGGAGGGAGTAATTCATAATGCAATCATACACTACAAGAAATGGGCATTTAGTGACAAATGTTTTTCCATCAAAGAGTTTTTTGTCAAAGAAATATATTCACATGCGACAAATCGCAAAATTGTTAGTATAAATATTCTTTTTGTGGCAAAAAAACTATTTTGTCTTTAGAATTGTCACCGAAATTATGGATGACAATAAAAACTTGTCGCAATGTTGTCTGTTGCCAATGATTTGTTCGGCGAGCAAATTTGACAGTCACGAATTTTACTTATAATGACGATGATAGACACCGGTCTCAAAAAACATAATTGGTGACCACTATTTTATTTTCTCGTTAAATATATATAGGGTGACAATACCCGTCGGTCGTTAGTAACTTTTAACTGCGACGGGAAGAGACTTTGTCTCCATAAGGTTTTGGCGTCTAAAATACTTCACCACGATATAAATGTTAGGCGAGAAATAAAATGTTGATGCTATCGTGTTTTTTTTGCCACAAATAAGAATAGTCCCGGAAAATAATATTTATAATGACCAAATTTTAGACAAAAAAAAAAACAATCAGTGACTAAATAATTTGTTGTTAGGATTACTTATATAATAGAGACCAAAAATAGTTTCGGTGAAATATGGATTTACAACCGATCCTGCCACGATGTGGTCGGGCCACATACTCCGAGCAATGAAATAGTTGTCATGAGATTGCTATTCATAAGGTGGAAATAGTGAGTCCGGTAAAGAATGACAAAGATCCGAAAAGTATGATTCAATAAAAAGAGAATACGTAGTTGCAATTAATGGTTTCAAATTTACAGGTATTCTTTGTGTACATGCTATATGAGAGTACTTCTCTCAAGAAGAATTTTGGAGATCTCCACCACAGTATTTTCTGAAAAGGTGGTCTATGCATGCTAAGGATGGTCTCATAGATAGTTAGGGCTCCAATACTTACAGAGTGCAATGAATCTTCAAGCGTGCGATATAGTGATTTAGCTCATATTGCTCTTACCGTGGCAATGAATGGTTGTGTAGACTAAGCGTCATCTAGCTTCTTGTGCTGAGGAATTAAAATGCGTATAGAATAGCCTCCAAGACAGAAGTACCAGTTGATGAATCTGGAAAATCATGAACAATAAGGAAAGGTAAAAAATAATAATGAAAGGGAAATATTGAAGGGCAACTTATCACCGTCCAAGATCCACATATAAAGAAAAAATAACGAGGGGAACAAAATACAAGGTATATGAGCGCACTTGATCGAAGCTTTGGTAAAAAGAATGGTAAAAAATCAGCTTCATCCTCTAAGGAAAAAACCCAGGTATTTGCTATCCCTTTAACATTCGTATTATAACAAATTCTGTTTATGCGGCTAAGAATACAATCATATGTTAGTATTAAAATTAGCCTTTTTGACCTTTGTTCAGGTGCAAAAAGGAACCAGGCACATTTACGTTTTGGTTGGACCGAAGCCAGAAGCTGGTGGAATTAGATACAACATCTGAGTTACTCAGAAGGGTAGTGTTCATTGTTTTTTTTTCTTTTCTTCTTTTGCAGAAACTTGCAGCCGTTTGTTGTGTTCTTTGTCTGTGTACTGGTTTTAGTACTGCAGCTTCTGTAACTCTCACAAACCTGCCATTGGTTTGATTTATTTTTCTTTAATACAACATTTTCTTTTCGGAAAAAAAAAACCTTGTTAGTTTTTTATGTTTTCAAGTTTCCAACTCTTTTATATGACCATTTTATTGCAAATTACGTATAGTTTCCCTTGTTCATATTCATACTGATGGCCTACAAGACTTGCCATTAAGAAGTGTCCCTTATGCTTGCTCACCAAAATCAGAATTATTTTTTCTCCTGTTTTTGTTCTAACAACGTAAGAGCTACTTAATATAGGAGTTACTTTATGAGGGGACTAAAACAGAACTTCTCTAGCTATGAGGTTCTGTAGAACAAAATGAAATTTTTTAAACAATTTTTAAGTGGATGACATGAAAATTTGATAGTTGCCCAGCTGGAATTCAGTTTGCAGTAGTGTTTATCATAATCATAATCAAAAGAAAACTTTTTATTAATTCCTTAACGCAAGTTTAATACAAACCCCAAACATTTCCATTGATAATTTCATAAGCCTCCATGAATTTAAATTCGCGCCCTACAGATGCAGCATATGCAAAAATTGCAGCTTCTTGATCCATATTGAAGACCCTCAATATTTTTTTATACCGTAAACAACAAAAACCGTATGTCCCCGAACCTTTCTGATAGACATTGTGTCGTTCTTCCTTGATCATTACCATTTAAGTTGACAAAAAATTGAAGAACGCGATCCAAGAATGCTGATGTGCTCTCTTCCATTGTAGTTTCTTCTAAGCAAACAAGATAAGCCCTGCAAAGGTCATTATCTTCTGCGGTTGTGAAATTCATTGCGCACTCGGTAAATTAAGCAAACAGTGTGACAAATAGGAGATATGTATAGAAAACATATATAAAAAGAACATACTTAAGTTTAATAGTAAACATGCTAGTTTTGGGGATACAGTTTTGTCAAATGTGTTGGTCCGGTCTTGGGAATCAATGCTACTTTAGGGGATCTAAGCTAGTTTGAAAATAATGAATGTTTCTTACACTGTCCTCTCGATCCAGTCCTGATTCAAATTGCGCATTATGTGCAGCAAGTTGAATGGATAAATTCTCTGTAAAAAAAAACACAATTAGAAAACGGGATTCAGATTAAGAGGGAAGAGAAAGGGATGAACTTTGCCTTCTCAATGGCTCGAGAACAAGACAAACCAAGACGATTTTCTTCACCTTTACGTTTGTTTCATGGATACTGTGTTTTGGACCTGATATATTTTTAGAAGGGACCACATCCATTTAGCAGCCATAATGGAGAACCAAATACACATCTTTTAAAAAAAACCCTTGATCTATGCTAGTTTTAAGCAGCCTTTCTAGTAAGTTTTGCTGAGAAATTGGTGTTGTTGAGCTATAAACACGAGTATTTGTTCTCGTGTTTTAAAAATCTTGGGTTTTATAGCTCTACTCACTTGGCAAAGGTGGTATTCCCACAAAGCCATAAATTATATACATGAAAGTCCAATAAACTGATAAACCACGTAAACTACAAAACAAGATTATAATAAAAAATTAATTTAATCAAACTAATAACACAAAGCTGTAGCCATAGATTAGGTAACTGGTTCGAGCAAAATATAGCATAAAAATAAATATCTATGAGTTTCAAGTAAACTAGAAATGAATATTAAGTTTCACCTAAAGTAACAGTAAGAAATAATTATTCAAGATCTGAGTCGGCTTCTTCAGGCACAATCTCCTCGGGCTCTACCACATCGTTGTTATAGTTAAACAATGTTTGCCTTCTTCCTCCTCCCTCCTCCTCCTCATCATCATCCTCGGCTAGGAATGAGATCTACATCTAACATTTCGAGTTCAACATCATTATCTCTATGAAGTATAGTTTCCTCATTATCATCTTCTTGAACAGTGGTTAAAAGCAACGGACCCTCTTTGTTCGTGGTATGCCTCCTCAATAGTTGCCCTCATTTGGTTGTACTTCGTTGATATCCCATTAGGGAACATCCCATATGGTGTCGATGATGCATTTTTTGAGCCACTTTCCAATTGGCCCCATGCTTGTAGTCATCAAGGTAGAAACTTGTTGCGCTTGTGATGCAAGAATGGTGACTCTTGTACCACATTGTACTAGTATTTATACATGTCAAATCATAATCCTTCGAATTCTCGTCCTTCCGGAGTTACGTCAAACCAATCACATTTAAATAACACAACTCGGTAGCCATACAGAAAGTCTAACTCGATAACATCCTGCAAGCTACCAAAGAATTCAATTGGCTTATGTTTATGTTCTCCATCTACCAGCTCAAATCCACATTCTCGGGTCATTGACCAGGTCACGTTGTTTTGTATGAAATCAACTCCATTATAGATACAAGCAGGATATGATTTTGCGCTAGATTCAACTCCCAGTGCTAATGAATGCAACTCATCAGTAGCCTCGGGAAACTTTTCTATGCAATTTTCAAATCTATACATTTTCCAGATAAAACCAATGACAAAAATGAGATTGTTTGCAAACAATAATGATATATGATATTTAAAACAATAACAAAAAATGACTATATTGTTATTAGTAAAAAAATGTACTTACCCTCTTTCGAAACCATCCAGGAAATAGTTTCGATGCCTTTCTAACAAGTTGTGATTTGATTCTGCTTTTAACTCATTCAAATGTTCACTGTATTGTCAAAGATAAATAAGACAACTTTTTGATGCTAAGGAAAATATTTAGTGTACGCATAGAAAACAACAATAATTATCAGATGATAGGATGAGGCACTTACTCCATATATGGTCGACCTCGTCACAATTATCGAGTATAAACCAATGTATTTGTTCTCGTTCTTCTAGAGATTCAGTGACTTTATAACTTTTGCACCAAAGGGATTTGACCTCCTGAGCAAAGCAGACAGTTTCCCTTTGTCGTTGACCATCATCTATTGTATCATCATTTCGTTCTGGGCGATTAAATTTAGTTCCAACCCACGTGAATACAATGAGCAAAATGTTAAAGCTTCATTAATAAATGTAAGCTTCCGCTATTGAACCTTCTGGTCGTGCTTTGTTCTTCACGTATCGCTTAAGTGTCCCGAGGTACCTAGATAAATAACAACTCTTTAACCATATTTTTTCTTTCTATAAACAACAAACAATACTTGCACTAGGAGAAAAACACAAGCATATATAAACAGTAAGAGTTAAGCATAACCTTTCGATAGGATACATCCAACTATAACCAACTGGGCCAACAAGTTTAGCTCGCGGGGTAAGTGAACAGCCAAATGAACCATGACATCAAAAAATGCGGTGGAAATATTCTTTCCAACTACAAGAATTAAAACGATGCCTTTTTCCATTTCTTCCAAGTGACATACATTCAATGTTTTACACATAGATCATGAAAGAAATTACTTAACTCAATTAAGGCAGTGCATACATCTGTGGGCAGAAATGGACGAATTCCAACAGGGAAGAACTTTTTGTAACAAGACATGACAATCGTGGCTTTTCAAACCGGATATCTTTCCATCATCGACGTTAGCACTCCTTGCTATGTTAGCTGCATATCCATCTGGAAACTTCACTGACTTCAGAAACCTGCAAAACTCTTCTTTGCTCTAGTGTTAAAATAGGGAAATAGGAGGTTTTATAAAGTTATCTCCCTCACGCTTAAGGTGCAATTCTGGTCTAATATTCATGTCTTCCAAATCCAAAACGAGCTTTAAATGTATCTTTGTTCTTCAGTTCTGATTCAGTAATGTTCCAACAATATTATCGCATATATTTTTCTCAACATGCATAACATCCAATTTTGTGCCTAATTTTTAGATGTGCCCCAATATGGAAGCTCGTAGAAAAATACTATTTTTGTCCAGCTTAGTTTTCTTGGAACGACTTCTTTCTGCTTCTCTTATCTGGATGCTTCCCAAAACAACTTTTAACCCCAGTTTTTCCATTTGCTGCAAAAGTTGAATGCCTGTCAACTCTTTCGCATGGACTGTGAATCTCATTGGTTCCATCATGAAGTTTGTTTCTTCGCCACGGATGCTTGGGAGGCAAAAACCTACGGTGACGAGATAAACTGATCTTACTCCTCAATGCACGGGATGGTGGATCATTACATACTGGACAGGCTAAATAAACTTTTGTACTCCATCTGATAAATTAGCATATGCTGGGAAGTCATTTATGGTCCACAATACAGCTGCATGCATACGAAGAAGTTTTCTGTTGAGGCGTCGTATGTTTCCACTCCGTCTTCCCACAACTCCTTTAGCTCATCTATTAAGGGTCGTAGATACACATCGATATCGTTAATAGGTGCTTTCTCGCCAGGAATAAGTAATGCCATCATGAAAAAAAGGTTGTTTCATACACTTCAAGGGTAGGTTGTAAGGCATCACCATCACCGGCCACATGCTGTACGCATTATTCATATTTCCAAATGGATTAAACCCCATCAGTAGCAAGACCTAACCTTACATTGCGAGGATCTTCTGCAAACTTTGATATCGCGAATCAAAATTTTCCACGCTTCAGCATCAAAAGGATGCCTTAAAACCCCTTCGGGGAGCGACATGTTCCTTGTGCCATCTCTATCAGCAGCTGTATGCCTTGAAGCAAATAATCTCTGCAATCTTGGTTTTAAAGGAAAATAGCGCAGTACGTAGGATTTTTACCCTTGCCGTCATTGAACTTAAAATTTGCCTTCTCGTGGGCATACTGGACAATCATCCCTATCATATGTTCCTTCAGTATAAAGCACAATCATTTTTACATGCATCAATCGATTCATAACCCAATCCAAGATCACGCAGTATCTTTTTAGCTTCATAGTATGAACTTGGAATTGTATTATCTTTGGAAAAGATTTCTTAAGCAACTGAAGCTGCATCTCAAAACTTTTGTTGCTCCAACAGTTGAGCACTTTGAGATGCATTAATACAAAGGAAAGTTAATGACGAGTAATCTGTACAGCCAGGGTATAGTTCTTGCTTAGCTTTACCTAATAGCTCCTCAAACTTTGTACTAGCTCCACCCAAATTATTTGTACAGTCAGCTTCACCTGAATCATCATTAGTTTCTCCATGACCACCTGTATCTGCTTGACTATCAAAAGGCCCATTATCAGCATCATGTAACATATCAAGTACACCTGTATTATTATTTCCAGAATGGGTTGTACCATCTATAAGACATTGTCATGGCTAGACACTGATTGGTTTTGAGTAGGATTATTGTAAAAGCCAAATCTTTTGTCGGATCACTTAGATGGCCCGAAACTCAAACACTCAAGTGTCATTAACACTTATAGGTATGTCTGAATGAGAATGTTCTTGAGCCTTCGAGAATTTTGGGTGCCTTAACTATATATATGATAGTTTCTCAACAATGAGTTTGTAGTAATCGGTTCCCATGGTGCCTTCATAACATCCATGCATGATGCACACGTATAGATCCAAGGGACCAAGGATAAAACACGTAGAACCCCTTCGCTTTTCTTTTGGGGTTGTTCTCTCCGTCGGTGGTTGGTTCTTCCCAAATTAGAGAAACAAAAAATAATCCACGAGAAATCTATGAAATAGAGGCGATCGGTTTGTAGTCCTGGGAATTTCCTCTTGTTCAAGTATTCTTCTCTTCTATCTCCTTTTATTTCTCACGGTGGTTTGGTTTTTATTTCCATGATAATAAAAATGGTGGAAGTTTGCAATTGTTGAAAGAAGATAAAAGTGTTGCCATTGATTTATTGTTGAAGGGTGAAGATTACTGAAATATTAGAGTTCTTAGATGATATAGAAACTTGGGTTTATCTTAAATTGGAATTTTAGAGTCCGTGAAGTATTAGGAATTTGGACGAGTTTCAATCTGCTTTTGGGTCTCTTCGAACAAGCATTATTGGGTTGGTTTCAAGTTAAAACTTTGTAGAGAAGGAGATGAAAAGGAAGAGATAGAAATTAACAACAAAGAAATTTCTTCATGGACGACAGAAGTCGCTTGCCTATACGTTCGAAAAAATGTCTAAAAGAAGAGAAAAATGGTAAAGGTCCTTACTTGTTTCCTTTAATGGTAACACGATTAGATTTTGATTTTATTAGTGGTCTGGACCATTTTCCTTTCCATGTTGTTTTACCTTTTGATTCCATCATTCCATGCCTGTGTAGATAAAAAGGTAGAATAGAAAGAAAGTAATTTTGGTAAAGAAAGAAAATAGTTTTGGTCATGACTCATGGAATTGAATATAAATTCACTGTTTTGGTTCATGTAAGATAAGACGTAGGGTGTTATACATTCCCTTACTTATGATTTTTATGTGCCTTGATGTTGATGTTTAGCTTGCCAGTGGGTGGTCCTAGCTAGGGTGGAGGGATTGCACTGATCTTCCTTACATAGATAACCTAAACAAATAAGATAAAACATGCATAAATGAGTATTTACATAATTGGCTAATTATGGTTTCAAAATGTCATCTTATAGTGATTAGTGATTGCTGACGTATGGACTGCATCCTTAATTTGTTTTTAGAACGGTTGATGGGATACCGGTATTCGAGCATGTAGATCTTATTAGAAACAAGAATGAAGTAAATGAGACTTTCCCTAACTTCACATGCGCCAGTGGTTGACTGAGTGACCAAATATTGTGCGAAGTACTGTTGGGAAATGAGATACTGTAAAGGATTTCATTTGAGTAGCATTTCTTTTTGTACATTTTAAGGTTTTGCCTAGTATTGCCTCGTAGTGGAGCCATTTTGTAATAAATCGGAAATGTTATAGCCGATATATGTCCACAAATTGTAATGCAAGATTGTACGTAGCTTGATAGAGGTGGTTAGTGATTCGTTTCCACGATAGGTTCACTCGTATAGGGAGGAACAGAAATTAAACAAGAGTCATGAAACCTTCTTTACTTGCTGTATACCTTCTTGCTTTAAGCTTATGATAGTGTCCTCAATGGTTTGTCGGTTTTGACGGTTTAATCCTTATTGGTACATTAAGAATATGTGTGTCTTTGTATGGATTTAGCGATCATTCTATTTAGGAAATTGATTCATGCTTAGTTAGTGACTTTTACTCGCTCTTAAGCACTATTAATCATACCTAAATAATGAGATTAAAACTTAGTTTGCGGATAAGCTTTTGACGAGAGTCACATTTGGTATGTGGAAGAACTACCCTTTTTTTTGGTACTAGGAGTGGTATATTCTCGCTTCTTATTTTTTTGTACTACCATCCATGCGTATAGCCAACAGATCCATTGTATTTCATGGGTATACATAGCTGAACTAGATTGGTGAATATAAAAAGAAATGTTTCCATTTAGTGAGTGGTGGCTAACCAAATGGTTTACTAAATATATATCTGTTTAAACTTCTGAATGCTGGTCATGGATACTAGAGTTGGATACTGGCTCAAATGAATAAGAGTAATGCTTTGTAGTGTGTTAATCATTTTTTTGTATGTGGACCTCATTTTCCTATTGGTGGTGGCTGACTTCTGAACTATCTCAAATATTGTTTGGGAAAACGTTGTGTTGTGTTACGACTTAAACCATGACATAGCAGAAATAAGAAATGAAAAATAGGCTAGAGTTATGCCTAAACATCTTGAACTAAATTTAAGGTTGCTGACTACTTGTTTCTTATGGGTGTGAACCTAACTCCTAAGTCAAACTTAATTTTTTTTTTAACGGTTAGGGATTTATTAAGTCGGTTTTAGTGTGCAACTAATGGGAAGGTGCAGAATGCGGATACTTAGTAAAGTGAAGTAGGAGTGGCGATAAAATAGAATTGCTATGTTACCAAGAAATGTTTGGAAGCTTCTTGATTTTTTTTTTCTAAATTAATATTCGAGTGTAGTTTTCTTTTGTGGCCTTTGATATTCATTTTAGTACTTGAAGTGGAGAGTTGGAGCCCATTTGGATCTTAACGTACGGACACGGAGATGAACAACATATTTAATTCCCCTCCATGTTCGCATATTTGTTACTGAATTTAATTTCATATTTTGTCTGCCTGAATACTTCGTCGGCTACTTGATTTTGGTGTGGTCTTGTATATTGTAAGTGTTGTAGTTTTTTTTTGGGAGATGGGATTTCCTTAGAGTGCCACTGGATTGATGTTTACTCTTAAATAGGATTTTATGTGTCTCTGTGCTGTCTTATCGATCCCTTAGAAGTTTGTTGACATAGCTTTCCTGGTTTATTATGCACATAGTCTTTATTTGTGAGATACTATTAGTTCTGTAACATGAGGATCATGAACAACTTAGAAATGACACATAGGCTGACTTGGGTATTTTTAGATTTCTCGAGATAGTTCCCTACTCTGATTCATTATGTACACTGCAAGTATAATATGTTTACTTGATATTTTGAAGAGATAATTGCTACCAATTGAGGGTGGTTCATATTATCTAAATAAAAGAATGACTGAACTACGGTCGTGTCTTGATCCCTTCGAGCAACGGAGAGGGTACGTGAGGCAGCCGCTATGCGGTTCAGCCACAACTCTACAGGGGTGTTCATATCATTTGAAAGATTGGTTGCTATTTTGGCGGTTCATACCATCTATTCGGAGATGATTGCAACCTTGTCATCGGCAACTGGCCATGGAAACCCTGGTGGTGGCAATCGGCCATGGAAATCTTATATTGGCAATCGGCCATATAAGTTTATTATTTTGGCAACCGGTCATCTCTCATTTTGACAACTCGGTCGTCTCTCATAATTGGAGAATAAATACTAAGTGTACTTGCTTATAATGCGGTTTGGGTGATTCAAATTCGAGTTGCTCGGAAGAAATTGAAGGTCCGGTTACTTGAGTGGCGTATCGGAGAGTCGGAGTTTGCTAAGCGGCCGAAACCCGGTTCACTTGGAAGTCCAGATTTTTACGATCCGTCCACAGCTTGGTATCGAGCAGATTCGGTTCATATGGGACCGTGGTATTGGGACTCGTTAAGCGTTTTATTGTGATGCGACTACAGGTAAGCCGCCTTACTTCTATAGTTTTGTTTTGAACTTTGAGGACAAAGTTCTTTTTTAGCTGGTAATGATGTAAGAGCCAAATCTTTTGTCGGATCACTTAGATGGCCCGAAACTCAAACACTCAAGTGTCATTAACACTTATAGGTCAGTCCGAATGAGAATGTTCTTGAGCCTTCAGAATTTTGGGTGCCTTAACTATATATATGATAGTTTCTCAACAATGAGTTTGTAGTAATCGGTTCCCATGGTGCCTTCATAACATCCATGCATGATGCACACGTATAGATCCAAGGGACCAAGGATAAAACACGTAGAACCCCTTCGCTTTTCTTTTGGGGTTGTTCTCTCCGTCGGTGGCTGGTTCTTCCCAAATTAGAGAAACAAAAAATAATCCCCGAGAAATCTATGAAATAGAGGCGATCGGTTTGTAGTCCCGGAATTTCCTCTTGTTCGAGTATTCTTCTCTTCATCTCCTTTTATTTCTCTGGTGGTTTGGTTTTTATTTCCATGATAATAAAAATGGTGGAAGTTTGCAATTGTTGAAAGAAGATAAAAGTGTTGCCATTGATTTATTGTTGAAGGGTGAAGATTACTGAAATATTAGAGTTCTTAGATGATATAGAAACTTGGGTTTATCTTAAATTGGAATTTTAGAGTCCGTGAAGTATTAGGAATTTGGACGAGTTTCAATCTGTTTTTGGGTCTCTTCTGAACAAGCATTATTGGGTTGGTTTCAAGTTAAAACTTTGTAGAGAAGGAGATGAAAAGGAAGAGATAGAAATTAACAACAAAGAAATTTCTTCATGGATGAGAAGTCGCTTGCCTTCACGTTTGAAAAAATGTCTAAAAGAAGAGAAAAATGGTAAAGGTCCTTACTGTTTCCTTTAATGGTAACACGATTAGATTTTGATTTTATTAGTGGCCGGACCATTTTCCTTTCCATGTTGTTTTACCTTTTGATTCCATCATTCCATGCCTGTGTAGATAAAAAGGTAGAATAGAAAGAAAGTAATTTTGGTAAAGAAAGAAAATAGTTTTGGTCATGACTCATGGAATTGAATATAAATTCATTGTTTTGGTTCATGTAAGATAAGACGTAGGGTGTTATACATTCCCTTACTTATGATTTTTATGTGCCTTGATGTTGATGTTTAGCTTGCCAGTGGGTGGTCCTAGCTAGGGTGGAGGGATTGCACCGATCTTCCTTACATAGATAACCTAAACAAATAAGATAAAACATGCATAAATGAGTATTTACATAATTGGCTAATTATGGTTTCAAAATGTCGCTTATAGTGATTAGTGATCGCTGACGTATGGACTGCATCCTTAATTTGTTTTTAGAACGGTTGATGGAGTACCAGGTATTCGAGCATGTAGATCTTATTAGAAACAAGAATGAAGTAAATGAGACTTTCCCTAACTTCACATGCGCCACGTGGTTGACGGTGACCAAATATTGTGCGAAGTACTGTTGGGAAATGAGATACTGTAAAGGATTTCATTTGAGTAGCATTTCTTTTTGTACATTTTAAGGTTTTGCCTAGTATTGCCTCGTAGTGGAGCCATTTTGTAATAAATCGGAAATGTTATAGCTGATATATGTCCACAAATTGTAATGCAAGATTGTACGTAGCTTGATAGAGGTGGTTAGTGTTTCGTTTCCACGATAGGTTCATCTGTATAGGGAGGAACAGAAATTAAACAAGAGTCATGAAACCTTCTTTACTTGTCTGTATACCTTCTTGCTTTAAGACATGATATGATAGTGTCCTCAATGGTTTGTCGGTTTTGACAGCTTTAATCCTTATTGGTACATTAAGAATATGTGTGTCTTTGTATGGATTTAGCAGTCATTCTATTTAGGAAATTGATTCATGCTTAGTTAGTGACTTTTACTGCTCTTAAAGCACTATTAATCATACCTAAATAATGAGATTAAAACTTAGTTTGCGGATAAGCTTTTGACGAGAGTCACATTTGGTATGTGGAAGAACTACCCTTTTTATTTGGTACTAGGAGTGGTATATTCTCGCTTCTTATTTTTTTGTACTACCATCCATGCGTATAGCCATGCAGATCCATTGTATTTCATGGGTATACATAGTTGAACTAGATTGGTGAATATAAAAGAAATGTTTCCATTTAGTGAGTGGTGGCTAACCAAATGGTTTACTAAATATATATCTGTTTAAACTTCTGAATGCTGGTCATGGATACTAGAGTTGGATACTGGCTCAAATGAATAAGAGTAATGCTTTGTAGTGTGTTAATCATTTTTTTGTATGTGGACCTCATTTTCCTATTGGTGGTGGCTGACTTCTGAACTATCTCAAATATTGTTTGGGAAAACGTTGTGTTGTGTTACGACTTAAACCATGACATAGCAGAAATAAGAAATGAAAAATAGGCTAGAGTTATGCCTAAACATCTTGAACTAAATTTAAGGTTGCTGACTACTTGTTTCTTATGGGTGTGAACCTAACTCCCAAGTCAAACTTAATTTTTTTTTAACGGTTAGGGATTTATTAAGTCGGTTTTAGTGTGCAACTAATGGGAAGGTGCAGAATGCGGATACTTAGTAAAGTGAAGTAGGAGGGGCGATAAAATAGAATTGCTATGTTACCAAGAAATGTTTGGAAGCTTCTTGATTTTTTTTCTAAATTAATATTCGAGTGTAGTTTTCTTTTGTGGCCTTTGATATTCATTTTAGTACTTGAAGTGGAGAGTTGGAGCCCATTTGGATCTTAACGTACGGACACGGAGATAAACAACATATTTAATTCCCTCCATGTTCGCATATTTGTTACTGAATTTAATTTCATATTTTGTCTGCCTTGAATACTTATGTCGGCTACTTGATTTTGGTGTGGTCTTGTATATTGTAAGTGTTGTAGTTTTTTTTGGGAGATGGGATTTCCTTAGAGTGCCACTGGATTGATGTTTACTCTTAAATATGATTTTATGTGTCTCTCGTGTCTGTCTTATCGATCCCTTAGAAGTTTGTTGACATAGCTTTCCTGGTTTATTATGCACATAGTCTTTATTTGTGAGATACTATTAGTTCTTGTAACATGAGGATCATGAACAACTTAGAAATGACACATAGGTCGACTTGGGTATTTTTAGATTTCTGAGATAGTTCCTCTACTCGATTCATTATGTACCTGCAAGTATAATATGTTTACTTGATATTTTGAAGAGATAATTGCTACCAATTGAGGGTGGTTCATATTATCTAAATAAAAGAATGACGAACTAC
>JAJJWW010004369.1:0-65761 GCA_023531295.1 Papaver armeniacum
CATATTCAACCATCTTCTCTGCCACAAGTCATAAAGAATAACACCTTCACAAGCTCAACACCTTCTTCGCTTCCTCCCTAAGATCAACCCCATCTCCTTCACTTTGTGGACCAAAAAAGTCCTGAACGGCCATTTCTTGGTTTAGGCAGGACTTGCATGCATTGATCTCTCGAATCTACAAGCACTCACCCGCAATGCATTTGTTGAAGGTTTAGATTCATTCCTCATCCACACCCCAAATTACCAACCGCAGGGAGTAGTTTTCACCCATCAACAGTTATGACATTTGAAAGTGAGGAAAAAGAGAGTCATGAAAACACACCTAATTTTCTCCTATCCCTCCCAAGCTAACCTCCATTGGTCATCAATCGAAATACAATCCCATCATCTCCTACAAATTTAGAGCAAATTTCATAAATGAACCAAAACAATCTATTTTACTGCAAAACAACGTTTTTTTTTGAACCAATATATCATTTAACGTAAACTAAATTAAGATCGATGAAAACCAATAACAGATTTAGCCAAAAATAAACACACATTTTCCAAAATTATGCTTCAATTCATCTTCCGTTTCCCTTTTCGTTTCTGATGATGAAAATATCAAGATATACTAAAGAATCTAGATAACTACAGATCACTATTAGAAATCGAAAGAATTATTATAGCACAATAAACTAGTAATATTAGCAAAAGAAACATCAATCATAAAAGGGATTTGAGAAAATTATACCAGAAACTTGGATTAAGCTGTTAACTTGAGAAGAAGAAACTAATCTCTATCTTCGTTGGTTCAGATTCTTCATCGCCAAAAAAAGAATCAATCTCAGAGCACTTTCAATTTCGCATTCAATATCTCACGGTGGTTGAGTATTTGTTTCAATTTCTTCATTAACCACATTAGAGAACCAAAATCTCCGCTTTATACGGTTTTAAATCTCCTCTTTCATCTGATTTTATACACCAACCTTACCACCGATCGGGTGCCAATCTCTCTCAATTTCTGTGGTTTAAGAGAAAAAAATTAGACCGAGAAGAATAAGAGATTGCAAGAGAGATCAAGGCAAATTGATAAGAATAATCGAGCTAAAACAAACCGAAAAACTAAGACCTAAACTTTCATTTTTGAAAAGGAATTTCACGATGAGTCGATGACAAAGAAGAAATGATGTAGAAACAAAATACGTAACGGTTCTATTTGAGGGGTCATTTTGTCATCTAAAAAGTTAGTTTTTGGACTAAATCGCTCACCTTTGGACTAACTCGTTTTAGAATTGGTAAATTTGGATCTCCTAGTACTAGGCTTGAAGAGGCGTGGACTAGGTTGTATAAAGCCCAACTAATATGGGAGTAAACGTTAATTTCTACTTGCATTTATTAATCCGTCAAAAACGGGTTAGGGTGGGTCAAAATATCATGAAAATCATAGTGAGCAGACTACGACTCTTTTCTACTTCTTAAGTAACAACTCCTTGTAACAAAAGTCTAATTTAAGTTGGTCGTCCTCAAATCAGAAGTAAAGTATCTCACTACTTGTTTATTTTTGAATTTGGATGGATTTTTGCAAGATATTTTGTTTTTCTTGTTTGCGACTGTGTGTTCTTTTTTCCTTTTGTGAATTTGTGGGCTTTCCTTCCCAAACCTTTCACAACCTGACAAAAATGATGATGATGGCTCAGGAAATGTCAACTCTCAAAACCATAGTTTTGTTGGTTTTGGTTTTGTCGATTTTACAGTTGATAAGCTAAGACAATGTTAAAATACGGTACCATGAATCTTTGCCGAGTCAAACTGATGTCTAAAGATATATGACACCAAAAGAGTTGTCAAAAGGTTAAAAATGCTGATTGTGAATTAGTGATAACTTGTACAAAGTCAGACTTGAGTTCTTGATTTTTGCGAAAGTAGGAAATATCATTAGGTCCTAGGAATAATATATTAGAGAGAGTCTATCTATTTTCACCTAGTCAAATGTCTGTTTGGTCATATTTGGTAATATAAATTATAGTTTGGTCTAAAAATTATAGTTTGGTCCTAGGCTCATGTCATGGATGATTTAAATGTCACCTCATTTTAAATACCTTTTGGATAAGGATATATATATAGGGAAAAGTAAGAGAGAATAAATCATTCTCGATTTACTTTCTCTTATATTTTCGGATCTAAATTTATCTCTTTTTTCTTTCTTCTTCTTTTCCTCCAGCTTAATGTTGTCTCCATTTTTTTCTTCTCTTTTTCTTCTAACAGTAAACGATAGGCGATGAAGGTGAAATCGATTTAGATATTTAGATCGGTAGTTGTAGACGATGAATACGATGATGTTGATAATGTTGAATACGATTTTTTAAGGGTTTTTTCTTTTTTCACTTTGTTGACGATGAAGATGATGAAGAAGATGAAAAAGATGAAGATATGTTATTCTTCTTCTTGATTGTGATGGTGTTAATCGATTTAGATATTTTTTAGGGTTTTTATACTGGACTTCATTTCGGAATGAAACTGTTTTTTTAGGTTTTTATATGGACTTCATTTCGGAATGAAGTCTCGTTTTTTAGGTTTTTATATGGACTTCATTTCTGGAATGAAATCTGTTTTTTTAGGTTTTTATATGGACTTCATTTCTTTTATATGGACTTCATTTCTGGAATGAAGTGCTACAAGAAAATAAGTAAAAATTAACACGAAAGGGTATTTTTGTCAGTTTTTAATATTTTTAAATAATTATGGACCAAATAAGAAAAGGCGTTTGTGGACGACCAAACAAACATGGGCCCACCTAAAAAGGACCAAACGTTGTTTTTCCCATGCGAAAACACTACCGGTCCAATTTCTAGTCCAGCAAGTGCTTCAAATTTGCCCGTGAGTTTCTCCGTTCTTTTTGTAATGTTTGCACATCTTCCTCTTATAGCCGTGGATTGAGAGAATTCGAAAGCAATTTATAGTTTTATACGAAAGCATAATGTAACCAAGTTTTTTTTTTTAGTGATGTAACAACATCTTGACTTAATTCCTAGGTTTGTATGTGAAGATACATACTATATTTAACGTTGTTGATATTAATTACTCCCTCCGTCCCACTATTAAATGACCTAGTTCAAGTTTGCACAATTCTTAAGACAAGTAATGGAAATGAGATTTTTAAAGTATTTTCTACAATTATACCCTTACGGATATAATTTGTAAAATTTAGAAATGATTTATCTCTCAAACTATACCATGGATTTTCGTAAACTTTGTATCATTGAAAAACATTTTAAAACACCTACGCAACGAGTATAAATATGAATATCAAATTATACATATTTCTTATACTTACGATAATCATTCCAAAGGATAATTTTAGAAGATTCTCTAGCTTAATGAAATAGGTCAACTAATGATGGGACAAAATTTAAAACTAAGTAGGTCATCTAATGGTGGACGGAGGGAGTATATTTTATCGCATTTCTTTTATTTTTTAACAAAAATGGGTCATTTGTCCAAATATTTTTAAAACTTGGTTCAAATGGACAAGTAAGAAAAAATTAATATGGGTGAAATGGACAACAAAAAAATAAAAGAATGAAACCTGGATTCATCATGACTTAAACTTAAAAAATAACAAGGATGAAATCGATGCATCGATGTAAATTTAAAAAAGAAAAATATTTGAAAATAGGTAGGATGAAACTGTTTACATCCTGGCTACTTTTGTATTTTTGTCCATTTAAACAATATCAAAATCAGATGTCTTTTTCACCAGGATTTGTTGATTTTGGTCTTTTTTTAACCAATTTTGTGTTTTTTTAGTAAAAGCAAACTTCATCATTAATTAGACAAAGAAAAAGGCAAAATAATTTCACGTACTCCTTGCTAACTTTCTCTTTTCCGCACAAATTTAACGATGGAAAAGCATAGAAAGTGAGAGTCCGACTTTGTGCACCACCCCTTAACCAAAGGTGCACATTCCTCCTCTCTCTATTGGCTACATTCTAACCCTGGTTATCTTCTTCCTTACAACTTAAAATATCCACTCACCTAAGAAATAGTCATAAATGGAGAAACCAAAAAAATTACAATACCCAAGGCCCAAGCTTTCTCTTCCTTCTTTGAACGCTTTTGTCCATCTCCCTTAAAAACTCCGCCATAAGATAAAGAGATAAAATGGTGAAGAGGAAGACATTAGAATCTAAAATTTTCTTATTGATAATGATCACTACCACCATTGTTCTACTCGATTTTATTTATTTCGGGTTATTGTCTACTAGGCATACACTTTTCTTTTGTGATTCAACAAATTAAACATGGGTTATTTAACCGTTGGTACCCAGCAAATGATCAATACCTAGAGATGGTACCTGATATTTCAAATATTAAGGGATGGTACCTGGACTAACGGTTGACCGTCAAATACTATTTTGACCTTATTATTTTTTGTTTTTATTTGATAAATCTAATTTTAGGAACTAAAATAAATAAATATGACCTGTTTACCCTCCTCTTACCCATCTTCTACCTCCCAACTCCCTTCGTTCAACATCTACTTACGACCCTAATTTCAACTTTGCTCAAACCATTCACTCAATCTCCGACAATTATGTTTTACTTCATCCATTTTCTTTTCTCAAATTCCTTCGTCAGCGGCACCAAAATCATTCTATATTAACTTTACACATAAATCTTAGAAAATTTGGGAAAATAATTAGCTCCAAAACCCCTAATTTCCAATCATTTATTAATATCTTTACTCATGGCTTTGTGGAGTATTCGTTCCGATCAGAATTTTTCCATAAATTGTTTGATTTTGTGATCTTTTATGTTTCGGGTTTCTAAAGGGAAATGTTTATCACCATTTTTCTTAACTGCAAATTCCTGATGATGGAAGAAGTGGTTCTCATGAATGAATCGGTACACAAAAAAAAAAAAAAAAAAAAGAAAGAGGAAATTGGTGATTTCGGTTTTAATTGGGGTTTTTAGGTTTCAATTGGAATTTTTGTAGGGTGAAATTTGTTTAGGAATTTAATTGTTACTATTAAAATTGTTTGCTCTAGTTCAGAAGGAACATTAAGAATCCACTAATAATTGTTGCAGATACAGAAGACTAAGAAAAGGTTGATATTAATATGTCTACCTATTTGTTGTTTATGATGGGGGAAGATGTCCGAAGAGGAAAAACAAAATATAAATGAGAACAATGGTTCTATACTTCTCTTCCATGAATGGTCTTTGTTTCTCTTCAGTTTAACCTACAAAGATTGCCGCCATGATTGTGTATTGAGAGTTTAGTTTTAGCGAAGGGTCTACGAAGAGTTTCCAAGGGGTAAATGCAGGATAATTCATTAATAATAATAAAAAAGAATTAGAAAAGGAATTAAATTAGAATTTGTTGGGTCAAATACAGTCATTGACAGTCAACTGGTAGTCTAGGTGCCATCCCTTAATATTTCAAATATTGGGTACCATCTCTAGGTGTTGGTCATTTGCTGGGTACCAACGGTTAAATAACCCATTAAACATACATCAATCATATTCTTAGTTGATTTATCTTTAGATTCCCCTCTTTTCAAATTCAGGCACCCATGTACCTATCTTTGGTTACCATCAACTGAATTTTTAAAGCTATCATTTTCACATGGATTGAATTTAACATCAACTGGACTTTTTCTTGATTTCATAAGGCAGGGAAGATGCAAAAACACAAGATATCTAGCCAGTTTATGGGGTGTATTGTATTGGCGTAATTTTCGTACTTGCAAAATCAAGTTTCTCAACTTCAAAAGCAAGTTTACTAAAACCCTTTACTTTAAGATGCAACAAGCTGCGGAAGCAAAAGCAGATTTATAATAATAACATTACTAATACTAATTTCAGCCCAATAATAATTCTATTGATGCAGCAACTGCTACTAATCATCAACATCATCTTATACTTAGTTGATAATGATCAGTGATCACCATCATGATGAAAAAAATATCATCCATTAATACTCATTCCTCCGAAGTAGCATCAATATAGTCTGCTTAATAATTTGCCCCCGTATCTTATTTTCGATCTTCTAAAAACTTCAGAAATAATCTCTTCTAGTTCGTTCTACATAGAGTACTACTTTGGGTTTTGGGTTCGTACAGACGAACTAGGTCTCAGATAACAATTACTAATTCCCCAATTCCCAATGTGTGAACTTATTTAAAAAATAAAAATATTTGAAAAAACTTAAATAACCAAGGTTAGAAATACAACCAATGAAGAAAGGAGGAATGTGCACCTCTAGTTAAGGGGAGGTGCACAAAGTCGGACTCGAGAACTATAGTGTGCACTCGGCAAAGATTCCCGTAATACAATTATTATAGGATTCAACTGTAATATAAATGATATATGCGGTAATAGTTCCGCATTAATAAAGCCGGCCGGTACATTCTTGGCTGCAACTACATACTGTCTACTAATACTGATGTTGGAAATGCAGAGTAGTAGAGGATCTCTCGGTTATTTAGAGGCTGCAATGGTCTTGCGTTATTCCCATTTCCCTGCAACATAATAATATTTATTAAATCGATCGCGACGTTTTTAAATTGATGCTATTCGAAGAGACAAAGACACGGGACGAATGTATTATTTCGGGAAACTTACATCATGAACGGCACTTCTCAATAACATTACTTGGTCTATCCTGACAGGCATCACCTAAAATTCAAGAAATAAGGGATAAATTAGAATCCTAGCTAGCTAAGTGAAAATGAGAAAATTAGTTAGCAATACTAAGAAAGATTAAATATACTTGGTAAACTACACTAATAAATATCATTGTACTGTATATACCTTTCTCTTGATGGTCCAAGTAACCCCTTCGTCACAAGGAGGAGTTGTGAGAGAACCCAAGTATCTGTAATATTTTCTATCACTCATATCAATGTCATTTGGATCAACCGGACCTATGTTCACTTCACTCGCCCCAGTACCGGATATATCCATTATGTTGGCCTCCAACTGATATGAGCCATCAAAGGATTAATGAATCACAATATATAGGATCATAAGGTTATATCTTGAATGATATACTAAGGAGTGATTTTTAGTTTGTATATGCATTACCTTGGAAAGAAATGGGTCTTTGAAAATAGAAAGAGAGTACAGAACCGCAACCACAGCTACCTTTTTAAGTTCCACATTTTTATGAACCATATGTAGCTCCAAAGCAAACCTGATATGAAATTATTGTTCGCAAAAACCTTGTTAGTTATTTAAAAATATTCGTAGCTTTTCTATCATATATGTTCATCCAGAATGATATCAATTCTACTGACACGGTTTAGGTTTAACTAGTGATTTAGATTAATCACCTTCTTCCATTGACAGTGTGCTCGGAAGGTGAGTGCCAATGAATTTGATCAAGCACATAGGTAATATCATCTATTTGAATGGATCCAGCTGCTCCAGCAACAGCCCACTGAAGCTGCATACATCATCGGTGCATGGATAAACATACTTTAGTACATCTAATATACAGTACATATTTTAAGATTGGTAAATTAGTTAGTTTAACTACTTACACTGATATCATGGCCTCTATTCTTTAGGATTCCAGATGCTGGCGTATATTTCATTTGCAAATCACCCAACTCTGGAGCATATTGCATCTTGCTAAAAGCCAAGTTTAATGGAGATTGTTGGGTTCCATTCTTACATGTTGCCCATTCCGGACGAAGATTTCCCCAGTTCTCTGGTCCGTTTCCGCTCCCTGTTACATAACTAAAATCTTCCTGGTTCTCTGCATGCATGCATAACAGTTGATTATAAATCAGATATGTTCCCTTTACGTAAGAACATATCATGGTCTTATACTTGTAACTATGCAAGCACTTGATCGTCGATCATAATTAGAAGAAATAAATTCAAAATCAGAAAAAGTTCATTAACAATTACTTACCAACTTCTAACCAAGAAGATGCTGGCCTTGAGTTTGAAACAAGAACCACAATAAGGAGATATGCATAAACCAAGAATATTGGTTTGCTTACAAAACTCTTCATATTTGGAACAAAAACTAATACTATTAATTAATTATGATAAACTTGGTTTCTAATTGAAGTTTTAAGCTTAAGTAAGAATATCTCTCTATTAGTCTAGATTAGACCGTAATGTAGAAAATGCGAATAATGTTGGAGGATTAAGAGAAATTGAACCCTCTATTTATAACAAAATGAGTTTGACCTGTTCTCTATATACTGGCAATTTAGCATACGGTCCTTGAGGAGTATACAGAAAATAGTTATTCACAACACAACACAAACTATTTAGAATACAGACAGAAAACTCGTCAACTGCATAAATACGGTATATCTTTTGAAATGGATTGACACAACCTGATTATAGCTGGCCCAAGGAGCAATCCAAATGAGACCAGTAAATTAAATTAAACATGATGCACGTTCGTAAGTCATTCAGTCTTAAATTTCAGGTCAGTTTCATAAATGTGATTTTGGTGTGGCAGACGTCAACTAATTAGGTTAAAGATTTTATTGATTATCATAAATATCATCCAGTATGCACTCTACAGTATGCACCACTGAGCAACTTCTGGGGTCCCCTCACTGGACCTTTATCCCTGCTTGGCTTGATTTGAATAATCTGTCGCCGCTTGAATGACAGGCTAAGAACGAGGGTTACGAAAAGAAGCAACTCCTTTCCAACAAAGTGGTGTGTTTATCGTGTGTTTTTACTCTACTACATTGTAAAGAAGTTAGGAAACCCCTAGATCAAGATTCAACGAACTCATTTTGAATGGGATAGACATTAGAGACAAAAGATGTACGTTAAGCGATGGCGCCACGAATTATACGAAGGAAGAGAGATGAGAAACGTCTAGTCATCAGTCTGCTGATTGGTCACCTATGGCACAGTCCACAAGGACATATAATACCGTCGTCATCAGTTAAATAATCAACAAATCAGAAAAATATGTGAAATATACACTCATTAGTGTGGAGTGTGAACAGATTTGGACATTGTTAATGGGGGCTTATATACCAATATTTAACTATTTAGTGAGTAGTTTTAGTGGTTCACCAGCTTTTGCGTTTTTAATGTAAGAGTAGTTACTTTGGGACTTACTTTCTTCTGCGGCTTTTACTTTTTTCCTTTATTCTCCAAAACCTACCACACTTGGAACAATTCTTTTGATCGCTAGAACAAACCTTCGATTGGCGCTTATCTTTATCGTTGTTATCTGCTCATGTTTTCTTGGTGCTATTTACTTTAACGAATATAATACTATATACTCTGGAGTAGTATATAGTATTTATTTAGAAGGTTCTTGCCGGGAAAAGAAAAAAACATCTAGATGATAACTTTATGTTATCATCACACACATTTTTTTCAGTGCCATAAAGTCGCGACTCCAGAGTCGTCGTGGTAAATCACAAGTCAATTATGGAGTTGGTGATTGTCTAGGTAGGTGCTCCATGGTCATGGAAAATCATAGGTGAATTATGGAGTTGGTAATTGTTTTTCAACTTAGGTAGGTGCAACATCGTCGTCCTGCAAATTGACGTAGAATTTCAAATGATTCGTCCACACTTACATTAGTTACATACCAAATTGACTGAGTCTTGCTGCGGGGCAATCACAGACACTTCGTGGATGATCTATATATATATATATCAATCAATCAATCAATCAATCACCTAAACACCCAATCCCATCTCTCACCACGTCGAGAGTTGCGAAAACCTCCTCCCATTGGTAGGTGAACGAAACCTCGCTCCCGATTGTTTGAAATCAAAGTTAGCCCCCTTACATTTCGTGGCCGTCAATTTTTAATAGAATATGAAATCTGGACCTTCGGATTAGCGGCAAAATCTACAAATATCCTTTGGGAGGGCCCGGTAGATTTATTTTTTGGGGAAAAAAACGAGAATTACCATGTAAAAGGAAAATCAACATATATACGAGATTTACATGCCAAAGAAAAAAACTTAAAAGATCTTTAGGGTAATTATTTTTAGGAAAATCCAAGAATTTCCATAACATAAATAATTTAATAACGGCATGTATTTGTTTTTAAAGCAATAAATCTTATTAATTCCCATAAAAAAGATTTTATACAGAAATATTGGGATAAATATTATTAATTTATATATTTTGATTTTATATGGAGTTCTTGATCTAAAAATAATAACAAACATAAACGGAAATATTTGATTTTATCACTTTTCATATTTTGATTTTTATACCATAATGTTATATTTTTACCGGGCATATATTTGTTTTTTTTTGGTTATTTTGATTTTTATACTGAAAAATATTTTAAAAGCAATCTTATTAATTTTCCTATATTTATTTTTATGCCTTTCCGTTTCAATATATTTTGATTAGTGTTTTTACTCTGATGTTGGATAATGGTGATAACAGGTTTTGTCTGATCTGGATATTTACGCTACCGTTGGAGCCAACAAGCCTTTGCAGCTGCTTGATGCTAGGGTTTTTATGGGGGAGGGTGGAGCAATTAAGTTAAGCTTTGAAGGGGTTAGTGGAACCCCAATAGTTAGTGTTATCTGCATTAGAAAAGCACCCAAATTATCAGGTGTGTTTTCGAGTCTTAATATGAGCAACAATCAGACCCAACATTTTGAACAAATTTGTGTTATCTTGCAACTAACTTTGACTAACTTCCATTCCAGTTCCCTCGATGAATCCGGAGTACCTTACATGCAACAATTGTTCAACTGAGATTGAAGTTCCTTACATACAGGTAATGAACCAATTTAAGATGTGGATTATAAATTCATCCTCTTCTATGTGTGTATTTATGTGATTTTCGATTGATGTTTTTGTAGCATAAACTTATTCAACAAAAATCAACGGCTGAGCTCGAGAAAAAGATAGATGATTTGAGTAGCTAATGCCAGCTGAAGACTAATGAATGCTATGAAGCGTGGTTGTCTCTTACAGCTGCAAATGAGCAGTTGGAGAAGGTTCGAATGGAGCTTGATGATAAGATGATTGAACTCCATGCTCTTGGTAAAATTACATGAAACTGAGTACAAAATTTGGTATTGTTCAAGTGGAATTTAAAGATGAGTCAACACTATGGGAAAGTGGAGGCCTATCTTTTATGTAGAAAATATTTTGTGTTAGATCCATAAGATGCTCACGTTCATCAACTCCTGCATCTTAATCTGATTCATATTTTTTTTTTTCAAACAGAAGAAGCACGGGTGTTGTTGTCCATGGTAATGATAATCTATTAGTCCATTCTGCTTAAGGTATTGATCTTGCTTCGTTTTCTTTCAACATGTTTAATTAAGTATCAGGTATTTTAATTTTGTCGAAAGTGGGTGAAGTGTATCGTTTTGAGTTTTTTTTTTCCTCACGTTAATAAATTGATTAAAAGCATCAGATATATGAGGAACCTAAAAATCTTTTCCAATCTTTTTCTTTATCCGATAGGATATTCCTTCCACATAGTGGTTTGGGTTTAGTTTTTATAGCTGAAGGAGATGAATTTCATCAGATGAAATAGAAATTGGATTGCTAAGAGTTTGATGAATATTTTTAATTTACTTTGAATTTGATAGGAGGAATTGAGGCTAATGCTCAGTTCACTTAGACCCTAGAAAGAGCTAGGTATTGGTTACGTGAGAGAGCGCTGGATTAGGATTACATTGAGTACTGATTAAGATTAGGATTGCTAATGGAGATGCCTGTATTGCAGCACTCTATGATGATAGATCCATAAGGGCTCACGTTCATCGTGCTAGTGAATTGCTTTCTCTGTCTATTCATCACGCCTCTTTATCAACTTCACTTCCACTGCAGCATGAGATGTTGCAAAACAAACCCGCAGGTTGGTATATTTAAGGGTTACGTGAGAGCACTGGATCCCTTAATCTCATTTATTTCTTTAGCATTTGCTTTAGTTTCAGTAGATAGAACTTTCCGAAAGTGATTGAAAAAGATATTAGAAAATTCCAAGGGTTTAGTTAAGATTTTCCATTAATTTCATCCTTACTTTGGGATTTCAGTACACCTTACTTTAATCATTCAATATTGTACTTTGATTTTGTTTCACCACCTTTCATGGTAATTAACTTTCTTAATAGTAAGCGTCAAATATAAAAGGTAAATAAAAGAACTAGAAGTTAGAGCCTTGGAAAGTTTTGTTCATGGTGTTAAGAAGCATCGTTTGTATAATGTGCAGGATGCATAAGCTTGAGAAAGTTCGGTGCTGGGGTTCCTATAAGATTTTTTGAGGAGGCAACCAAAGAGAACACCTCAAATGTCTATGGTGAGCTGACACTAATTCTTTTTGTCTATGGTAACTTGGGCATTGGTCTAATTTTTTGTTTCCACGAAATTTTGCTTCTAAAGAGGCATTGGCATCCAAACGTACAACGTTTTAAAGGTGTAGTAGCTTTGCCGTAGCATAAGTGTATTATATATATAGTTCAGTTTATTGTCTAGGGCGGAACATGCATATATACATTTTGCGTGCAGTTTTTAAAGTCATTTACTTTCTTTTTTGTATTCTCATGTCACTTTCGAGATGATTTCAAATTTTTTTTTCTTTTAGTTCTTTTAGACAACTTTGTAGGACATAAATATGTGGGGTAGACTTCTGTCATGGACTCACCAGCTAAACGAGAAAGATGATCCAACAACCACAACAACTAATAGCTAGCCTGCCGAGTGAATGACCTGCCAAGTGGTTTGCAGAATGTTGTTGTGAGAAAAGAGAAAGAAGAGCTAATAACAACAACGTGAAATAGCCAACGAGTGAATGGTATACCCGTGGTTTGCACAATAGTGTCGTGAGTAAACAGATTAGCACTACAAAATCATTTGCTTATAGAGATATAGCTTTTTGGAATTGTGACATCATCTGAAAGTATATATACAATAGTGTTGTAAAGATTGTGGATTAATTAAATATCATAGGTTATAAAGCTGATTCAAACCTCCATCACTGCATGCATTTAGATTTGTGTTGTAAAACAAGTTAGGTTAACTAATTGTGTCATACGTTGTATATGTTGCATCCGATGCATTTGCATTATTGACGTCTATATGCAGTGATAATTGGAAACCAAAATTTAATTGAGAACTTATTAAAAATCAATGTTCTGGATCCTATCGGTTCTCATTTTGTCGATAAGTAAAAAAACTTGGTTGCGGGTATAACAAAACAATGACAAATTATTTTGTTAGATTATTTTCATCCATCTAACGATGTCGCCTGGCCACACCAAATCAAAAATGCCTCGCTAACAAATCAAAATGTATCGCGACGGGGTGAGGCGAAACCGTGCGACACCAAACGAAAAATGCATTTTAAAAAATGCTTCGAAATGGGGCAAGGCGAAGCCGAGCCACACCAACCAAAAATCCTAAGTACGAGCCACACCAACCAAAAATCCTAAGTAAGCTTTGGGAGGCGGCAAGACGAAGCCGAGCCACACCAAATCAAAAATCCTAAACGACGGGGCGGGGCGAAGCCATCACACTAAATCAAAAATATGGTTAAAGAAAAAGAAATGATGGTGGATGGTTTTAGGGTCCACCCGGTGCGTAGCACGGGTACAAAATCTAGATATGGATAGATGAATATTTCTTTATAAACTAGTTTCTCACCCGCGCGATGCGCGGGTCTGTTTTTCGTTTATGGAATCATGGGCAATGTTTCAAAATTACTTTCATTAAGAAAAATTGTTATAAAAAACAAATCAAAATTTAATAAGGAGCAACACTCAAAACTCATAAATATGATTATTCAAGCTCTGTAAATAGGATTATTAAAAGTTTGCCCACTCCGGTCTTTCTTTTTCAATGATTTTTAAATTTTTAGAGTTCATGATCTTGTTGTTTGATATATTCTTACGTCTTTTAGTCCACCCAATCATCATGTGTCCATGCTTCATCACTATAAGCATCATTAAGTTCTCGATGCATCATAATCCCCAAAAAAATAAATCTTGTTCAACTGCCTTCTATTTTTATTCCTCCTCTCGATTATGTAATGACTAATGAGATTCCGTAGAAAATCATTAATAAGATAAAATGGGTATCAAATAATGTTTTTGTTTGATATCGCAGCGGTGTTCTTTTGATTTTTCTTTTCTTTTGATATTCTTAGGAAAGCTAATGATTTTCCTAAGAATATTTATATATGGAAATCATGGAATTCACATAAAATAAATTGATCAAGATCTAAATAACATAGAGAGAATAGAGTCAACTACAAAATAGGATCAAAATGTAGACATAATCTTAAGAAATTACTTGCATAATAGAACATTTTCAATATACTTCGCAACCATAATGCATGTTTGATTGGTACAATAAAATTAAATTTATGCAATGGAACATTTTCAATACCTTTGGCAACTTGAACACGTGTATGTATTTGGGAAAAACACGACGAACTCCCATAAAGTAAGAAAAACATGCAAATCATATGCTAGAATGCAAGTATGAATTCTTGAATTAGGCTTACTCTAATGGGGGAGTAAGATCCAACTTCCCCTTGAAGTGTCGTTTTTGGGTCGTTAATAAGTTGAATCAGAAAGAGTTCTTCTGTTTCGTTGAAAATGAGATGAATCAACACTTGGACGCCATTTGAAGTGGCATGCCAAAAAAACACCAGACGCCAAGAGAAATACCGTCTAGAAAATACTTTATTGAAAATCAAACATTAGGATGATATAGACTGTTGGATTCTTAGTCTTATTGATGATCCAACAGTTGATACATAATGCCATTTCCAATGGCGTCTCTGTTTTGTATCTTGGATTCCCACTGTGGTTGGGCGTTAAATTTGGATGACGTGGGTTCTCCAAAAATATTGAATGTTGGAGAACCATTAGAGCCAGCCTTATAAGGAGAATAATATATATATAGATAGATCAACGTACGGGGTACCCAAAAAATGTTAATGAACTCGTGAAGTAATGAGTGACTCTATGATATTTAAACTTGAGATATTACTAAATATCTCCTCAATAGTACTTCGAACGAAGGTTTGCCAATTTTCTCTTAAACGTGAGCCATGTGCAGTTAAAATTGATTTTTCTATTGAGAAGAGCGCCTAAATCGTTAGATGAATCAAATAGAGGCAGTTGAACTTTTGGTACTCAAGTTTGATGACGCATTGCAATGGACCTTGCCAATAAAAACAATCAAAGAGCAGATAATCAAAATTTAACCAAATAAAATATTAGAAAAGGAATTTTCGTTTAGACTATCAAAGTAAAAATATATTATTAGTCATTGTACAATATGCTTCAAGTAAGATGAGTGTATTCTTCGATGCTTACTCCACTCCAACTCGACCAATTCACTATGCCCGTTGTAATGATGAATCCAAATAAATCAATAAAAATAGGCTGATAAAAGTATGTAGCAGGATCATAAACATTTAGTAGCATCAATGCAAAGTAATTGATGAGCAACAAAATTAAGATAGGCGTGTTTTTTACTACAACTTAATAATGGATTTTTTTGTGGGTAAGCAAATGGCTAGAAGAGTAGATTTCGCGAGCTAATTAATCATTAAGTCATTAAAGGTGTCCCTTCCTATAAAGAGGGCTATGGAGACTCAAACGCCCAATGAAATTTGTATTCTTCTGATATCCAACCTCGGAAATGTACTCACAACCTCGGAAATGTACTTAAGTTGAAAATTACCTTTTCTTTTCCTTTATAACTTGTTTCTTCTCGTATGAAGTAAAAGCATTTGAAAAGTGTTCTCCTAAGGTACAAATAGGCTTGGTTGGATGAATTGTGAGCCACCCTCATAGAAAATCGCACAATAGTTATCCAAGTTGTTCTCTTTGAACATACAAAGCACATTAAATATCTTCTTAAAGTTTAGTGCATTATCCACCCCTGTGACTTTACAGGATATCAATCTACATAATACAACTTTTCTTACTGGGAACTCCTAATACAACATAATGACATATTTGGCATAGGGAGTAAAGGTGGCAGTTATGAGTAACATAAAATAGAGCTTTAATAACCAGAATTTTGATATGCAGCTTAATGCGAAATTTGGCATATGGAGTAATGGTCACATGTATGTACTTTTTGTTTGAATTTTCTATCAACACTCATTATCGTCACAAAACCATACATGGCAACTGCAGTTGTCTCATTGATAATTCTCGCTACATTTAATCCATAACCACACTACCATCCTTAGCTTTACTTCTAGCCAGATTCGGTAATGACGGCAAAAGCCCAAGATTGGTTTATCTCTGGTGCACTAAAATAAGATATAATGTTCCATGCAATTATCACAAAAGAAAACTAACCAGAGAAAACAAAAAAATAACACCAATGAAAATCAAATGATAGTGGTTACCTTCTTCTCTAACCGAAGTTGTATCTAACCGAATCATGAGCACAGTGAATAAAGGTATCAAATAACCGAAACTGTATCTAACCGAATCATGGGCACAATGAATAAAGGTATCAAACAAAATAGCAACATATAATGATGTTTGGTATGAAAATTGACTCACTTTTTTCTTATTTACCAACTCCTTGTATTGTGTCTAAAACACTGCCGAGAGATGCAGTGAACATCAAAAAAGAAAAACAGAGATGTAAAATATAAGGTTGTAAAATACATGTCATCCCAGATATAAGATCATCAAAAGATCCCAAAAAGATACTCCTGAAATGATAATTTTTTTTTTTTTAAGTTTTACCTTTCTGCAAAATGTTAAGAGATAAAATAATTGAAATGATAAACTACCAGATTCCTACCATAGTCATATGGTAAAATCAAAATCTCCATTGTTTGATCTGTGATAATAGAAAATGCGCGTTTGGGAGCTGTTCCATATCGATTAAGCTGTTTTGGTATCTGTTTTCATACTGCAACCACCAAAAAAAAAAAAAAAAATCAAGAACTGCAACTAAATTTACGTCACCAAACAAACATTTAACTATAGAATTTTCAGTTCAAATACTAAACGATTACGTTAACATACTAAGAACCATAGCCTCATTTTTCTTATCAAAATCATAAAAATAACAAAGCTTATAAGATTAAGAAAATAATACTGACGAAAGCAAATAAAACATAACCTCTACTGATTGGATAACACAACAGTTGTGGTCGAACACCAAAAAAAGATTAGTCGCTCTTCCTGTGAACCCCGTAAGTTATTATCTCCGCACCCGGATCTATTTCATCAGCAAATAAAACCAGTAACAGATTAGTGAAAACCCACATTCAACAATCAACATAAGAAATACAAATTTATACTCATAAAATTCAAATGCAAATCTAACAATTAATGTTAAACTCGTCAAATACACTTTCTGCAATATACGACAATTAGGTTCAACACGAAGTAATGGAGTATTCATAAGAAGTTAGAACAACTACATATTAAAGTATTTGCAGAAAAAGTTATGAACTATTACATACCTGGTGATGCAAAAAGGACGATTACGATGAAGAATGAGAGCAACCGTTGTTAAAGAAAATCTACCCGGAACCAAATATAAACCCAAACGAAAATTTAAAATAAATAAATAAAAAGTATGCCATTTCGGAGAAGAGACGCAATGTTGAATGATTGAGGCTTGGCTTGCGTTCTTATATACAAAGGGATCACAGTAATTTTTGGAATTATGTTATATTTACCAATAAGAACCTAAAAGGTTTATTTTATTTCTATCTTAAGAACATTTTTAAGCAAATATCCATAACCACTATGGATTGTTGCCATATTTTTGTCCGAAATATATTGAAGATATTTTCTAGGAATACATATATAGTTTATTTATGTAATGGAGAATACTCAAAAGATTATTTTAAGCTAATTTTCCAAAATTACTATATTTTTTTTTTTCTTTTCATGGGAAAAAATAATTATGGGATTAAAATAAAATATTATTTTTGTAACTTTTTTAATTATGGAATTAAACAATATTAAACCATATTTTGATTTTTTTTCATTCACATGAAGATTTTTTTTTCTTTTTGTTATTTTGATATTCACATTTATTCTTTTTTTTTTGTTTTGTTTTGTTTTTTTCTCCTCTCTGCAAATTTTATTGTTTTCTTTGATTTTTACCGATAATGATGTTGTATTATTTTTATTTATACAGGATTAACAAACTAAACCCTCGAAAGAAGATTTCTTGATTCATGTGTGACATCCAAAAATCAGGTATTTTCTTTTAATCGTCAATCTAAATTTTGTATTTTCTTTTAATACCAAATGAAAGTGTAATTGTAAGTATTTTCTTTTATCCGTAGTTTGGAGTTGTAATTAGGCAAATTTTATTATAAAAAGTGTAGATGGACATTGGACATTGTATTTTTTTTTAATTCATATGAATGATCCAATTTTATGATGATATCATGATGAACACATTTAATTTTATCACGATGAATTCGTTTTTTGTTTTTGTTTTTTTGGTAATGTTGAAGTTGTTAATATTTTTTGTTATGTTGAAGTTGTTAATTTATTTTTTTGGAGCCCAGCTTGTTGCTAGGTTACCAACCAAAAGCTTTGTTTAATCTTAGTTTGAGAATTGTTGCCTAGATTAAAAAGATTTAGTAATTTTAAGTAATTATTTATAAAAAAATGTGATTGGCTAAATAATATTTCATGGGGCCAAAAGATTCTCCTAAAATTTTATTGGATAAAATTCAGAATAGTGGGGCCAGAATCAACCAGAAGCTCCGATTAACCACGTCGCTCGAAAAAACTCTGTTTTTATATAAAGAATTAGCCAATCAGGAGCGAGGGTTTCGTTCACCGGCCAATGGGAGGGGAGGTTTTCGCAACTCTCGACGTGGTGTGAGAGATGGGATTGGGTGTTTAGGTTATTGATATTCATCTATCCATATTTAGATTAAAACGGTTGATTCATTGCCAACTTATGCTCACCTATTCTTTCCATGATTACATTGATTTGAATGGTTTTTTTTTTTTTGTTAAAACCAGTAAGCATTTGGTTAATAAGATACTAATGCTATAGTTTAATTTAATTTCCAATTTTGGCTTCCCAGAGGATGTCTTTATAAGCCACAGTCGAAGACTTTGAATGTTGAATAAGCAGATTCGCGTCTTCCTCTACAGGTATTTTATGGTGTTCATGTTTTGTTAATCATCTTCTATTCTACCTTCATGTTTTGTTCATTAACTTATACCTCGAAAAATCATAACCCTAACGTAGATTCTACCTTCATGTTTTGTTCGTTTTGTTCATTATCTTCTATCTCGAAATATCATAACCCTAACGTAGATTCTACCTTCATGTTTTGTTCATTATCTTCGAAAAATCATAACCCTAACGTACTAAAGTTTTTCTGATTTTGTTGGTTGTTTGTTTGTTTGTTTCCTCAGGTTATTTGCTATCCCATGATAGGTACCTTAAGTACTAGACAGTGCAGGTCTTTTGGTCTTTTTATTATTGGAATTTCAGTTCTGTTTCCTTTGCATGGGTATTTATATACTTGCATAACATGGCAATCTAGCCTACACCTTCTTTATGTAAGGTGAAGATTAATTAAATTCTAAAGTTGATATTGGGTGTCTTTTGTTGTTGAAAATAGGAGAAAAATGATGCGGTACAAAGACTTTGAAATTAACAATGATAGCCAGACAAAACAATGAACCATAATTTCGTAATTAAAAACAACGCTACGGAGAAAAACATGGGCTTAGCGGGGAGTTCGTGACTTTGGGTATTTTTTTCTAATTAGTACAAAACATACCGGTATTTATATATGAAGTACAAAACATAGTCAAATACCAACGCGTGAATTAGCTATATCAAGAATCGTGTTTGTGTATACGTATTAACGTCTATGTTTAGGTTGTTGATGAATTTTGTTTGTATTTAATTTTTTTAAATGTTTGGAATTCTTTTTTTGGGTGTCTGTATGTGCATATTTATGAATATACAACTATGTTTAAGCTTGGGTTTCATTGTTGATTGATCGTTTGGTTGGTTCTTTATTAACTACCAGTGGTTAAGACATTTGCAAGTATGGTGTATACCATTCTCCAATTTTACTCCGAGCAATGCAGCTCATAAGGTTGTCAAGGTCTTGGTGTTGAAGGTCTGGAAGTTTGAGAATAAAAGGAGTGGGAAAGGATGAAGTTTTGAGCACCAAGACTTTAGGGATCACATGTAAAAAGGTAATTAAGATCAGGCCACGAATATGTGTATTTTATAAATACTGGATTTCATTACTTATCAGGACCACCGCCTGAACGTTTAGAGCATTTAGATAGAGAGATGAGGTCTGGTGTTTGTAACTCTGAGTTACTTGGTGAAAGTTGGCTACGGTATGGGAGATACGGAGTAGTGGGAGTTGGATTTACAAGATTTTATAGTATACTGTGTAGTTTTTCCAATGGGATGAGAGGCACAAGAGTATATGTTGGTGGCTTGGCTAATGGGGTTGGAGTTTTAGGAGTCTATGGTGGTGTCTTTGCCACGTGATATTAAGCCATGGAATCATGCTTAATATAAGTCATTTTGACTGAAAATGCCTTCCAAACGTTGAAAAATGATAGCTACGGGAAAATGCTATCGGTAAATCTTATTTATACTTTGGGTTCAATTTAAACCGGGTTCAATTTAAGTGTAGTCATACAAAGAAAGCTTAACAGATTTGCACCTTTTGGAAAGACCGCGTCAGAAATTCAGATTATTCCAACATGATCTTAGTTGATTGTTATAAATCGACATTTCTATGTTTTAGACTTAAATGTGTGCGTGCAAATAACTATAATTGCGCACAATATTACACAAACCGACAACTTTACAAGTAACATAACTAAGGGACCTTGATTTCACTATCATGTGGGATGTGGAAGAATGAGAGGAAAGCCAGAACTTTTAAAAAGAATCACTATTTTAAGATAGACAATGATTTGGGTACCAAAGCTAGGTCTTTGGTTTTGGCTTGACTCACGGACTTACGGACACGTAATTCATCTCAACTCTCTGGAACAAGAGAATATTGGGATTCATTTTTTGCTTAATGTTCTTTTAGTTTTGTTTTTGTGCTTACCTCGTAGCTTTTGTAAATTCTTCTTGCCTCTTATTATATCTTCTCTTTCAATCAAAAAAATAAAATAAGTGGGATGTGGAAGATGTTTCAAAAGCAAATGATACCTCTTATTATATCTTCTCTTTCAATCGAAAACAAATGTGGGATGTGGAAGATGTTTCAAAAGCAAATGATACAATTCTTTTACATATCATCTACATTTTGTTGATAATTTACAGGATAAGTTTTTACTAACTAAAAACTTGAATGTCATGAGCCCGTGCTATGCATCGAGTTTAAATATCGTTTACGGTTTAGGAGACCTTGAAATGTTGCTTGATTTTAAAATCTTGAATGTCAAAAGATGTTATTTTTCTTATTTTAGGCTCTTATTTTAGGCTACAAGACATGCAAGACAAAGAACTATGCATGTGGCCTTTATCCAATGGATAATATGCACAAAGTTGTTATTAATTTCCTATATCATCTTTGATTGATTTAGCATTAACATTCAGTTTTTGTAATTGCGCAATGTTTTTTTTTCTTAGGATGTCTTCACTCTTATTTTCGGATGTTTAGGTCTTTGATTCTCAAAAAGATACTCCCTCCGTTCCTAAATAATAGGTGGTTTAAATAAATAGATGTTTGAAAAAAATAGGCTGGTTTCCTAATTGGGAAAATCAAATGTTACTTTAGTTTTTCCGGGACCACTTTTTCTTAACTTCTTTTGATGACAAGTGTCATGTGGACCATTTCACTTTACTTCTTTTCACGACAAGTGTCATGGGGACCATTTCACTTCACTTCTTTTATTGAAAGTGTCATGAGGACCACTTTCAATGATTAGTTCCCCTAATTTCCTTAATTTTCTCTAAAAACAAAACCAGCCTATTAATTAGGAACGGAGGGAGTATATAATTCGGGACTTTTTACTTTATATCGCTGATATTCTAATTTACTATTTTGAATTTCTTATTATATAAGTTTAAAGTTTAAGTGCACGCTATTCTTAAAGACAATAGATTCTTATGATGTACAATACAATATATTCCTGACCAAAGCTTAAGACTTTACATACCTAACAAATGTCACTTATGATGGTTTATTGTAGTCATTAAGAACATAATGGAATTTATAAACAATCGACAAGCTTTAACATCTGAACTAGATACCTATTTGGTTTTTTTCATGTGAAAACTAAATATTGATGTGGGAAAAACTTTGCAGTCTGTGTTGATCTTAATTGAATGCTTTATTTATTTTTTGGTCAGGTCCAATTTGAGGAGGCTAATCTACCATAATATATTTATTTCAGTAAAAGTTAATAATTAGGCTAAACTTCACCCTTGAGTTTTTTGTTTCACAACCCAATGACTTTAGCAATGTACTATAGTGACACCAGCAAAATGCTGATGATCATAACACCATTTTGTTCATTTTTATCATTTACCATTACCTCAAGAGGATCCTAGGTTTGGAATAGGTAAGATCTTTCGCGCTTATCACATCGGATGCTTACCCTTAGTTTCCTACTTTTCTTTTTTCTCCGTTAAAAATACCCCTTATTATTTTTATACGTGATATATGGGTACCTTTGGGCTGATGATTTTAACAATGCTTGTAATAAGTATCAAAAGGTTTCATGATTCAAAACAGTGTGCTCACATTCAGTGATAGGGCATGGTCATGGACTTCATGTAGTTTGATTTAAGTTGGTTGGTTGCTAACTGAAACCGATATCAATTCAGGTGTCCAGAATGTTTAATGGTAGATACATTTAGAAAGGATGCTAATGAAAAGATATTTAGAACTTATTTTACCATCCAGTTGATTTTCATATTAAGAATTTTTACCAGGCACAAAGTCGTGCAATATAGTGAATGTGTGTTCTATTTGGGTTATAGAAGTCACCCTAGGTATCACAATCATAGTACTTCAACTTACTATGTCTAAAACTTTGAACTATTGAGATCTTATGTGGTTTATTGTATTCTTATTTGTTTCCTGCAGAAAGGCGAAGCTACGGCGATTTGATAAAGATGAAAATCACTATATTTTATAGGGATTAGACCTATCCACAAACTATATTTTATGTTTGCAACTTCACTATTCTCCGTGCTTAGGTCTACTTTGATTTGATGGCAATGTGGTTAATTGAAATTTTAGTTATGGTAGACGTATTTCCAATTCATGGATATTTAGTGTAATGTGGAATTGAGTTTGGACCAGTAAGGTAATTGGTGATATCGAGTTAGATGTGCTCTCTGTGAGGCTACCGTTGTTGGATTGGAAGATGGTAAAGATTGGTACTACATGGCTTGCAAAACTTGCTACAAGCCGGTAGATTATGTACATGAACAGGGTTCTTGCAACGAGTGTGGTATTGAGTACCTAGGAGGTGTGCCGTGGTATGGAAAAAATAACATATACCTCATCGATGGTTAATTTTACTGATCTTTTTTGTAGGAATCTATGGGTAAGAGAATATAACATTCACTATCATAGGGTATAATGCTGGAAAAATGCTAAGTGTTTGGATGCTCAATCAGAAGTTGCTTTTCGACTTCTGGAAGTCGAAAAATCAGAAGTCAGTTTGGCTATAATTTTTTAGAACGACTTCTAGAAGCAGAAAAGTTAGTTTTTTATGAAGAAAAATAGTTTTGCTTCAGACTTCTACATCTGGAGAAGCAGAAATCAGAAGCAGATTTGTATCCAAACGCGTTATAATGTACGCGGCCGAAGAACACGAAGAACTCTGCGAAAAGGTACATAGTTTTGCTTCAGACTTAAACAAGTTGCGTTCATTGGTGCACATGATCCGTTTTGCAGGTGAATGAACCGGGTAAAAAGCTGTGAGAGTATTTGATCATATCATGAATGATACCTTTGTGTTTAAGGTACCCATCACAGTGTGCAGTATAACAAACCAGTCGGACAATTTAGAAGTGTTGAAGGGTCCATACGAAAGCTTCTGATGAACTGGAGTCCTCGGACTTATCCGGACAAGGGAGAAAGGAGAGGTTCTGCTAGAGAACTTGAACGGGTAGCTCAACGCACTTTGAGGAAAATGAAACTGGACAAATATCATAACCACATCTAAGTAGAAACAAAGTTTCTTTATTTTATTTGAAGTTTAGGAATGTATTTGGATTATTTGGTGCTCTTAAGTGTTTCTTTTTTTGTTAGATTTATTTACTATGTTTTTAGGAACTATCCAGATAGTACATGTTAATTTGGACAGGTTACTACTACGGGAATTTGATTCAGTTGTTATTAGTGATTTGATTAATTGACAATTTTCTTGGTTGATTTTACTATACCCTCATTTTCTACAAATTGTTATTAATTTGTCATGGTAATTTGAGGGTGTGGAATGGATGCAATAGCTAATTATGACAGATATAAGAATTGAGTATTACCATCATAATGCTTAATTATTGTTTAGGTAAAGTTGGACCTGCATTATTACTGGCTAGGTAAAGTCTTAACACCACATTGTACATTATTGATTTCCCATTCTTCAATCGCCCTTGCATTTCAATATGTCAGCCTTACAGGTAGTTCCGGTGTAGGGGACATGGTACCATCTCAAGCATTCTTATTGGTGGTATATCCTTACAGAGCTCCAGTCTTAGAATGATAGAGTCACTAATGTAGTTCGAAGACTGGAGCTCTGCCAAACCAATAATGTGAAATGGGTAAGAAAAAAGGCAATTAGCAAGGCAGTAATAGCCCACCTTCTTTGCAAGGAATTCTTCTGTGCACAAAAAGAGACTCAGAGTTTAATAATTTTCTTTCTAAGAAAAATAGGTTTTTCATCGTATCGTCAGTGCACGAGGCGATAAGAATTGAGTGTTCAAATTAAAGAGGGTAATTTGAGGGTGCAAACCGGCTGCAAGAGATAATTCTATCATAGATAAGAATTGAGTACCTTAAATAATTTTGTGCAAGAGCCAGTTAACATGAAATCCTAGGTGCAGTCTTTACAACCATAAAAAGCTAAACAATTTTGGTGCAAATATTTGTTATGAGAAAACAAATTCTCATCTTTATCTACTATGAAATTATTTATTTTTAGATAAACAACTATGAGAGTTGGAGCAACTGGAATATTAGTCTAAAACAAACAAAAAAAAGGTTTACAAGAAAATGGCAGAATCTAATACAGAGCAAGCAGAAAATTTAAAACAATTAAAAAAATATCTGAAGCAAGAAAGTACAAAATCAACATTATGTTAAATATTTTTCAAATATGGTTATACTTCCGTACATAACCATAATGGGAAACCTGAAACAAAATAGTAACCATGTTAATATAGCGCGCGGTGGTACTTCAAAACTCACATATTCAGTTTGATCAACCAACAACGTTTCAAAATCTTTTCAAGCTTCTATACAATTTGATCAAAACTTTGGTTGTAGCAATATACAAAAAATTGGTTGATGCTTTGAGTTTCCATTACCAAAGGTGTAGGAACAAAAAACATATCTAGAATTGATATTCAATTGTGGTTTAAGCATTATTAGCACAAAATTCTTTGGTAGATAACTTAAAATTTCAATCTTACTTTCGCTATGTGTTTTTCAAAATATGCATGTAGCATATATAGTTTCATTATTAAAGGATATCATACGTTCCTATCTACTAAAATTTCCAGATTAATCTATATTTTTATAGATGTTTTATAATGCATTAGGGGGACTCGGAAGGGGGGAAATTTAGTATATTCGAACATACTATTTCTGGGAGTTCTCTTAGGTTTTTACATTTAAATTTGGATTTTTTTTTGATCGGTAAAGAATTTGGTGCTGGCGAGTTTTGAACTTAGGTCACTGGTTTCATCACTCTTGAATTTACCACTGTACTACGGTGGCACCGACAAATTTTGTGTAACAAGATACTTTGTATGCAGTGATTTTCGTTTGGCTATGATTTCAAACACATGTTTTATGGTTATTAGCATTCTTTTTTGTTTTATTCTTTTAAAATGAATAAGAAGATTCACTATTTCTTGCCATACATGTATATTTTAAACAAGGGAACATTATTTAAATACCCCTTAAAATCTCCATTATTTTATAATAATGAGAACATGTATTTCATTACCATTATTAGTTTGCTTCCATGAATTAGATATCCCCATAATATATCCAAGGATATGGCCGTCCAAAACGTCCAAGGGTATCTAACTTTTATCAAACCGAAAATAATTTGCTAATCAATAATTTTTTTTAAATGTTCTGATGCATCCGAGGAGTGGACACAAGCAATTCCCACTAGACGTGGTGCGTCGGATCCGAAAGTAATTCAATTTAAATTATATTTAACTGCGAAGAAAATTTTTTTATGAAAAATTGAATGTAATGTAGGGGCGCAACATTCGCCGTTAAAGGAACAATCGTTGATCTCCGTGGCATGTCCAGTGTGCAAAGAAAGATACGTCTATATGAAAGGTGAGCCATGGTGATAGATGTGCGGTGATAGTAAACGCACCAATTCTACGGTAACAAGTAGAAATGTTGAGTTATAAATATTCATCTATTTCTTATTACATTTTATAAACAAAATGTTACTAAACTAATACATGCTTTGTGACAGTTACATTCTCCAAGTTATAGTACACGATGGTAATTACATCGGTATTTTTACAACAATGGGACAAACGGCTGAAGTGGTTACAAGTAACAAAATAAAAGTAACAAAAATGATGGCATTGCCAAAGGTAGATTTATATGATATGTAACCAAGATGTTTATGATGAGCACAATATTCAAGGGAAAAAAAAGAAATAATGAATGCAACCTCTTAAATAATAATTTTGTCTTGAAAAACCAGGACAGACTGGGTAGAAGAAATATTAATCGCAATAGGGAAATCAATGGTCTTTAGATTCATACTTGAAGAAAGAAACTTCATATATCTCACTCGAAAAGCACATGACATATTTCATTATGATAATGCTTTGGAGAAAGCATATCTATTAAACAAAAATGAATGGATAAGTACAACTCCTGACAGAGACACCTACTGGTAAAAAAAAACATGACATCATAGAAAACAATGATGACGTGCCAATGTTGATAAAACTGAATGAACATGATGATGAAATGGACGAGATTATGGAGAAGGATCCTGACATGCCACCGGTGGTCGAGATAAATGAAGAGGGCGGTCAAGTGTTTACTTATTAATATAGATTATAAATAGCATGAGTATTTATTTTTAGACACACCGCTTTTGAGATATATATTATTAATCTCCGACAGTATATTGTTTAAATTTTTTAAAACCAAAAACCAAAAACCAAAAGTGGCAATATTAAGAAAATGGATGCGAATCATAATTAACAGTGCTACTATGGCGTTCTTTCTTGGGGACCAGTGCCAATTTTGGATAAGGCATATTAAGTTGTATCATAAAACTACGCATAAGTAGTAGTTCAAACACCACAGCAAACATGTAATGCTGACAAGGTGTTACGCAAATCTGGATTCAACATAATATTGTTACATTAACCGACTTTTCTAAATCTCAACATAAATAAAGCTATCTCTGCAGTAACATTGCATGCACACTTCTTGCATTTCACAATTCTGTTTATTTTCTTTTGAAAAATTGCATTTCACAAATTTGCATGTGATATGTAACACCGTTTACATTGAATGTCAATATTATTATGCGGACATTTCTAGGAGAAGGGAGATGTTTGTAATGGCTGGATGTCGGCCGTTCTTTATCTCCCCAAAGAGTAGATCACCGTTGATTCTGGTTATAGAAAAACACATAAATCTAGACAATGTTTTATAAATCGAGAATAGATCACGTATTAGTTGATCGATCACGACCGTTCTTTATATGCCCAAAATATAGAGGGACGTCCAATGAAAAAAAAAACATTGTTCCTTATAATATATAAGATATCTTCCAAAAAATTTACAGATAAAGCCTGGGGATAGGACAATTTGTTAATAAAAAAAAAGTTGGGAAAAAAAAACATGTAATAATATTCAATTGCAAATAATTATAGACATATACAGTAAAAACTCCATATATTAATAGTCTTGGGACTTCACGAAATTATTAATATATGGAGTTTATTAATATAGAGAGGCATACCAAAAGAAATGATTTTTTTGCTAATTCAAAGTATGTAAAAGATAGTGGATATTGATGTCTTCCTTAATCATCCGAATGAGCAACAAGTCGTATATACCAAAAGTTTAAACATGCCAAGAAGCTTTAAACATGCTCGACAAGTTGGAAATATTTTGGCTTCAAGAAAGTGCCCATAGTATTGAGATCTTACGCATCTGCAAACCAAAAGATGTCATAACAATCAAAAATTTACATCATTTCCTCAAACAACTATAAATTATTATTTTATTTCATATTAAATTTCGATGTACAAGATCTATAAGTTTCTAATAATGACGATTATATTAATATATGGAGGTAATTTCTTATGACGAGACTAGAAAAATCTATTAATATTAAAATATGAAGGTTATTACTATTTGTAACTGGCCCAAATTGGGACTATAATTTTTTATTAATATATAGAGTTTATAATATATGGAGTATCAATATATGGAGTTTTTACTGTATAATTAAATTATTTTAAATCTTGAATTTATGGATCAGTTTCTTTTTAGCTATTTTAATATCTTCCCATAAAATTCATACATGAATTTATGTATATAATATCAATTTTAAAAATTATTAGATACCTAAAGGGTATCAAAGTTCCCTATTCCTTTAGAAAACCAAACTAATCAAAGACTGCTCAAAAAATCTAATGCATTTTACCAGGTCGAAGCCCGCCGCTCTAAATTAGTTGATCCCATCCATCCCGGTGCGTAGCACGGGTCAACACGTGATTGACTACTTAACATGTTTTTTGAACGACTGGGATAGACTTCTTAATCTTTAAAGGTTCCCCAACTCAATTAGTGAAAATACAACGTGTTCTTAATTATTATTTTAAAGGTTTGTTGGACTCTTCCGGTGGATATCAAATCCGAAAATTGAACTTTCTCAACCACAAATAAACCAATTTATCTCAAAAACAAAACACTGTAATTAAAATCACGAAACATAAGCATAAGTGAATCAAAATGAAATAATATAGTTTGTGAATCGTAGCACCGACTTAGCGATAAGCAAAGATCCCGTAAAGCCATATTCCTACTAACATAAAAATTAACCCCTATCCTAAACCAAATGCATTGATCAACTTCTTAAATCTCAATATAAATAAATATATAATTATGTTTAATTGCAAATAAATATAGACATGTAAAATTTAATTTAATTATGGAGTCAATTTCTTTTTAATTTTTTAATACCCGCCTATAAAACCACTACATTAACATGAATTTCTAATACCAAATTTAAACCATCAAATAATAAGACATCTGGTATCAAACGTCGCTATCCCTTTAAAAATAAAACTAATCACAAATTATTCAAAAAAAATATTAACGCATTTGTCCACGGGTGCGGGGCGAAGCCCCGCCACGCTAAATTGGCTGATCCCACCGGCCCCGGCGTAGCACGGGTTAGATACTAGTAGATAATATAAAAATTATCTATAAAAACTAGAAATAACATACAGGCAGCCTCGATAGAAAGGGCTATTGTTAATCTGGAAAGCCATCGGCTTAAAGTTTGGTACCACGGAATTATAGTTTGGCACCCGGGACCACGGCACTGACCGGTGTGATCAAGAGTTTTAGATTTAACAGGTAATGTTGGCGTTGCCTCGTTCAGAGGTCGGTCCTCGATATCTTGTCGACTGGGAAAGAAATATAAAAAACAAATGTTGAGCAAAATGCTACGATCATTAAAACGTGCTAAAATACACGGAAGTAAGATAGACATGTCATTTTAGAGTATCGGTGTAGGTGAAGCCAAAAATACGTAAAAAAAACAACCAAGGGGTATGATTTTGAATTGGAGAAAAGTGGGGCTTATTTATCAATCGTGCTACACCAGCACCTTGACAGCTGAATAACCGCTAACCTGACATGGCATGTTAATGTGGCGGACAGAGTGTCCTTATCTTATCCACGTAACCAAAATAAAATTAGGGAATATATAAAAATAAAATAAAAAAATTTGTTGGGTTTATCGAACAGGTAAGATAATTTAGGAAACTGATTAGTCTTCTTTTTTATAAATTCAAACATTTCTCCCATGTAATTTGCTTCTTCATCTACATAAAAATTATAGTTATGAAAAGGGTTTCTATTGTTGCCTCTTTTTCTTTGCATCGCATCAAAATCCATTAGATTTTGTTGAAATATACTCAATCGATCGTCTAACTAGTGTTGTTGTACTTGTTCTTTTGTTAGCATTAAAACTTAATTTCCTTCATTCGCACACTGACATAAATTCTTCAAAGAAAATTAGATATACAGTAAAAACTCCATATATTGATACTCCATATATTAATAAACTCTATATATCAATAAAAAATTTGGTCCCAACTTGTAAAATTATATAGAGAATAACCTCCGTATATTAATAACCTCTATATATTAATAATTTTGTGAGGTCCCAAGTGTATTAATATATGGAGTTTTTACTGTATCATCTTCAAAACAACCACACCCATTCAGTTACAAACTATCTCTAATAATCAGTCCTTCTCCCTTGGGTTGTTTTTAATCTTCTTCTCCATTTAGTATCACCATCTTCATCCCATCAAGAAAGTGAAACTGCATATTTAGACATTTATAGACGAGTGAAATTGTTAGGGTTGATGGAGTTTCCGAGTTCGTAAACTAGAATGAGAAGATAAAGGAGGGTCTCGGGGAATCTAGCGGTTTCTCTTTTTTCTTCATGACGTGGATAGAGAGAAGTTCCACATCTTCCGCCAATGTACGTTCCACCTAAGATCCGTTGTCATTCATCTGTCAACAAGATGGTCATATAGCATTTTCGCTTATTTATCAATCGAGCAAGTCTTGTTTTACGATGGAATCAAATTATTTCAAGTTTAGAATAGGTGTGGTATATCAAGACCGATAGTTTTTTTTTTTTTTGATGAAAAACGAAATTATATTAAGACTAAAAAATGTTGTACAATAATTCTACAATTTATTTTTTTGGAAATATATTGGAGATGATACTCTCCTTTTTGACCTTCTGGTGAATGTGGCTTGTCTTGTGTTGGGATCTTGTAATCCTCGCTTCTTTAGCTATTGAGTCCGCCGCTGCATTATGGTCCCTATTTATGTGTCTGATTTTTGCTTGAGGAAGTCTTTTTTTAGAATTTGCATAATGTATTCAAAAATATTCTCAGTAACCCAAGAAGTGATCTCACCAGAATTGTTGATAGAATCAACCAAGAGTTTGCAATCTGTAGCTATTGTAACACTTGAGAGGAGATTTTCTTCTAACCATTTCAAAGCTTTTAGGAGCGCCTTTGCTTTTGCATGAAAGGCTATGAAAGCCATCTCTGAACCCACTGATATATGCATGAGTGCTTCTTGGTCAGTTGAGTAAAGGATGAAAGCGTACCCCATAGATAAATCCTCATTTTTAAAAGCAAAAGATCAATAAATATTATCCAACTCAATTGAAGTCCGACCAAGAGGATCTATTAATCTTATTTCCTTTTTAGTTAAAGAACCTGTCCTTGGTGCTTGCCTCTTTAATATAATTCTTGATTTGTTCGATCGGTCTTATGTGATTCGGGTTTGTTTGTTTAAAAACTACCTCACACCTGTATTTCCAAATAAACCAAGTAATAGTAACAATTTTTTCGTTGAATTGTAAGAAATTTGGGTCTTCAATCCAAGTTTTAACCCAGTCCTCAATCGAAGCTGTGAAAATTTGCGTATTTGCTACATCTAGAGAACACCCAAACCATATGGCCCTCGCGAAGGGGAAATTTTTGAAAAGATGTATTTCCGTTTCCACCTCTTGAGAATTGCACATGGGGCAATTTGGCGAGATCTCCGATTGTGGGCTGCAAGTCTACTTTTTGTGGGTAAGGCCTTTTGAATTAACTTCCAGATAAATAGTCTAATTCTTGGGATAATTTATATTTTCCATAATGATCTCCGGGGAAATCCTTGTCGTTCTCATTATCCTGGCCTTGATTGATGAAGAAATTGTATATATTTTTTGCCGAGAAAACCCCCGAATCATGGTGTTTCCATCTAATTTTATCTGATTCTTTCACTCTAGGTTGAATTGTCAAAATCTTTTTCTTTATTTCGGGAGTGAATAAGTTAGTGACTAAATCAAAGTTCCACTCTTCTTCTGCATTTAATAGCTCTTTGACTTTCTGTGGTAAGGGTTCTTCTTTATCTATTGGTTTGTTTATGATATCTTCATTGGGTATCCATTTTTCTTCCCAAATCTTCACCTGATCTCCATTTTTTACTTGCCAAGTATAATTTCCTTTGATAATATTCAGACCTTTTTGAATGCTTGTCCATATCCAAGAGAGCTCATAGTTTCTAGTTGGTTCCATTGGGTTTCCGTTATCGAAATATTTCGCTTCTAAAAGTTTTACCCATAGTTGGTCTTTCTCAATTATTAATCTACTGGCTAGTTTTGTTAACAGATCTATATTAAACTTGTGTGGGTTCTTGATACCCAATCCTCCTTGAGATTTAAGTCGACACATATTATTCCACGCCTTATATATCCACCTTTCTTCTTGGAATCATCTTTTCCACCAAAAATCTCTCCGAATTTGTCTAGTTTATCCAAAGTTTCTTTGGGGAGAGCTAACATTTACATTTGGTAAGTGGGGTAAGATTGAAGAGTATCTTGTATTAAAACTGTTCTTCCCGCTTGAGATAACAATTTTGCCTTCCAACCCTGAAGTGTGTTGTAATATCTTTGTAGGAGAGGTTCAAAGTTTTATTTTCTATTTCTGTAGAAAAACCGGGGGGGTTCCAAGATATCTATCTTTTTTCGTCATCAGGGGAACTTTTAGAATTTTTGTTATTATTTTCCCATGCTTGGGATGGATTTTTGGGTCAAGTAAATTAGGATTTTGGAGATTTACCATTTGGCCCGTGATCTCCCCAAAAGAGGATAAGATATCTAGAAGATTTTTTGCTTCTCCTGTGTCGGCTTTTTGTGAATAAAAAAAGCAATCATCAAAGCAAAGAAAAGGTGCGAGATGGTTGGGGCATTTTTGTTTATTTTTAGACCAGAATTTTTGTTCTCGATGGTAGCTTTTTCTAGAAGTCTAGAAAGAATCTCCATGCTAATAAGGAAAAGATAGGGGGATACCTCCAGAGGTCTCAGACATGCATTCATCATAGTTAGCAGCTCTGTATCAAGGTCATCATCGATATCGTCACTAGCATCAATCTCGATATTGTCACTACCATCAATATCATAAATAAGATAACCTTTAGGCTTGTCATCCAGGAACTTATTCGGAAATACCGTAATGAAAGGAACATAAGAGTTTGTCGCTAGGTATTTGACCAAATAAGATCGTCCAGTTCCTATAAAACCTATCACTAAAATACCCTAGACGGGGATAGGGTTAAGCGGAGAGAAAGGGGTTTTCCATGAGATGGGAAATGAAAACTATTAGCCCCACACGAGGTTTGTGAATAAGTGATTGTCTGATAATGAGCAAGGAATATTCGCCTTCTCGCTAAACAGATCTATTGAACTCATAATTCATTAGATTTTTTTATGAATGTCAACTAAGTATCGTAAGTAAATTGATCCCGGTTGTTCAACCATTTGATAACCAGAGTCATTCTTTGATAAATGATCACTATGAGTCGACTCAATAGAATTTGATCAATCCTTCTTTTTTGTCGTTAAGGTGGAGAACCGAACCAAGAATTCTCTTTCTTCATCATCAATCGAATCACTGTTCGCGACCCAGGATTCTATTTTATCATCAATCCAATCAACGTTCGCGTTTTTTCTTTTTCTTATCAATGAATAGATATCTTTACTTGTACGACTTAGATATCTCGTATTTCTCGAAAAAGTGATTCGATTGATGGGATTTGGTATGATACTTTTGATATCGATGAGATTGATATTCAAATATTTATTCTTAGAACGTATTGATTTGACCCCATAAGTGGGACCACCACCCAATAAAGATGTTGCCACCGTAGCGTAACCCCGTATTTCTTCAGAGAATCTCCTAATTGTTCCAAAGCAACTAGAAAAAGATTCTTTAACCGTAAAGAGTTCAGTTCATATGTAGGATACCTATCCTTAAGTTTTCGTAACTCAATCATGTATGATGGAATTATCAAAGATTTGATCTTTTCGAACTCTATTTGTAACTCACTAGAGGCCCGGGAAACAAAGAGAAGATGTGTACGAACGAGATATCCAGCAACAAGAATAAGAAAAAGTATTGAATAGAGGAACTCCCGAGCATTTGGTGATCTCGAGATGTATCCATATCAATGGAACAGGCGACTCATTATTTCGATGAATCATTTTTCGAACATAAGAAGATTATGTAAACACTTACTCGAAATCTCACTTATCGGATTCCATTGTGGAAGATTTGCCCACAATTTTTCTCGAGGAATTGGCCATGATGTATCGATCCATGCATAATATCATGAAAAACGGATACAAATTTTTGTTTCGCTACTTAGTATCGGCAATAGGTCGAAAAAGTATCTAAAAGGGTGAAATTTAGATATTTGCACCCCGCCAAGTAAGAAACCATGGCATATATGTTTGTAACAGATTCCATTTTGAGAGATTTGAAAAAGCACTATCTCGTTGAAGGGTTCTATACATCCGCCATTTCTCAACGCATTTCTTTAGACAAAGACTCGTTTTTCCTCTTTTCGGATGGTAAATATTTATTAGAACATGGAGTGTGAATCAAACCCATGTTTGAATTGAAATTGAGATCTTCGATGCAAGTTCTTCCCTTCCGGATCGGGAGATTCATATCTCAAAGAGGTTGACAATAAGTTCTTTCAAAATTGACTATTTGTCCCCTCCTCGTTAGAGGTGTTACGTAAATGTACACTACACCAAATTTCGAATGTAATAAACAATTAGAATTCGGCTTATGGGCCGTTACACAATTTCCCGTTACAAATGCCCGTTACAAAATATTCGTAACAGCCGGGCCGTTACGAAATTTTTTTAGGCGTGCGGTCACACGCTTGGTCGACCAGGTGGTAACACCTTTAGAATGTGCGTGTGCCATTCACATGCGTGCTATTATATTTCATCTTACACCGTATATGCCTAAGGTAACATCTCTACCCTTCATTCTAGTCTCGAGATGCATCTCAAAAATAAAACCCTAAATTTTATTCCTACACCATATTCTAGTTTAACTGTGCCTCTTCGTCCCTCTTCCACTCTCTCGATCTCTCTACACAGTGAGAAGATACGGATACTAAAAATCCTGAAAAAAATAAGATCGAAGGAATCTCATTCATCTTATTCTTCTTCTTCTTTTTCCTTCTTCTTCTTACGTTCTTTGTTTTTATGCTTCTCAGAATGAGAAATTTTTCATATCAATTAAGAAGAAATCTAGGTTTCGTTCGAAGAACGAGAAGATTCGGATGAGGTTTGAATGGATCCGAAATTGAAGATGGGTTTGATTGAGATGAGGTTTCGATTTGGTGGATTGTGGAAATGAAGTTGAGGATCCGTATCTTATCTTACAGAAAGAAGGAGAAGAGGTTGATGCTTGCCTATCGTTAAATGTGATAAAATTAGGAATTAGGGTTCCCGCATCTCGTTGTTACTTGATAATTTGAGAGGGGTTTCGTGGAATCAAAATTTGTAGTTATTATGGTTGAAGATCGAAAGATGGAGGTTCCCGGTGTTTGCCATGTTAAAGGAAGAAACAGATTGATGAAGAAATTGAGTTCAAAGAGAAAAGAAGATGAGTTTGAATTCGAGGTTTGTGCTAAAGGGTTCTGCTGGATTTGTTTTGAATTTCGTGGTATTTCTTTAATTCTTTTGATTATTATCTCTCGTTTATGTTTTTGGCCTTTTTGGTAAACCCTAGTCTAATTTGTGATCATGGATTTTGAATTTAGAGTCTCGATTTGGTTAGTTAATACACAAAGTGTTAATGTATTTGAATTATTATGACAACAATAAGACATCAATTTTATCTCAAAACAAAGCTAAGTATTCTTTCTCTATTAGTTGCTTCTATTGTATCCATATGGTTTTAGTATTATTATGCAAGTAACTAGCATTGGTGGTTCACTAACATTCTTGTTTGAGAATTCAGGAGAAATCCAAAGCAAACTGGAAAGATGAAAGTTTGGCAAGGTTATGCACATGGTGTGGTTGCTTTGGCCACATGGTTCTGCTGGGAAACAACTTTTGAGGTTTTACAATGATGAGTTTGAGGTTCGAGACTTTGTCTGTTATAATTTGTTCCCATCTCAAATTCAAGGTCTTCGTAATTAGCATTGGTATGAACCTTGCACCTGAATTGTGCAGTTATCATCAAGGAGAATATAAGGAGGTGGCAATAGTGGAAATGCGTTAACTTGTGTTGCTCGCCCGAGATCGACCTCGCTTATTTATCAAATGTAAGTTCTCTAAACCATACTCATTTGTGCAAATGGACCAATCTCGAGCGATTGGATCCCAGCATATATATTCATTAAGAATACCTGTTGTCATATCGAATTCAAGTAAGAATACCGAATTATCTTCTCAAGCAAATTGCCCCATCCATGAGGGAGTGGCAATTCAAATAGCAAGGTAATGTGGTACATGCCTTCTCTTGCTTTTCATCGGTTTTAGGTCGTAAATTCGATTATATCCGGACTATGAAACAGGTTTTTCTTCGAGGTTATGAAAATGTGATAAGAATGAAGTGACAAGAGTAATTGACCCGATGAATCAAACATTTTTCATTATGCTTTGCAAATCGTGCATTTATTACAAACAAATACGTAGAGAGGTGAAAGAAAGATCTACAAATAAAAAAGTACAACATATTGTATTTTTGTTTTTATTGGTAGCACAAACCGATGGAATGTTAAGATAAAATTTTAATTCTTCATTTCTTGTCATTCATTCCGATTGTGTTCTTCACAAACCTCCACGGTACCTTGTGCCGTGTTCACCGTTGTTGTTAATCCGCATAACATTTACACCAAATACGGTAGTTATACCCCATTCTTAACAAATCAAAATCAATAAATAAGAATACATAATACTTATGACCCTAATTTATTTACCTTTTCAAGGAATCCAGGGGGTCTTTTCTTCTTCCAGCTTGGTAGCTTTGGATACGAATCATTTTGCATTGGCAAAGCATGCTCCTTGGATGTTTGAGTTGTATCGGCACGGACACCGAGAGGTCTCTTCCTTTCTCTGGGCGGTGTTGGTTGTAGTGTTGGATGCATCGGCTACATAGTCTCTAGTTGCTTTAGTTGCATCGTTAACATGTTCCGGCTGTATGATAATAAGATGAAGAGGTTGTTTTCTTTTCTTGTTATAAATTTATGACCAGATCTTTATGATCCGCCAACAACATGGTTAGTCATGTTCTGCCATTATTATCATCGTGGCTGAAAATGACCATCGACCCGCACAAAGTAAACATGGTTAGTCATGTTCTGCCATTATCAAGTTCCGCTTACTGATGTATTTTTTTATTGCAATTGTCGGATAATGGAGAGTATGTGGTTGGAGAAGCCAAACTTGATGAAGAGTTTTGGGTAAGTTTCATAATTTGAAATTCTGCATAAATTTTTTTTTTTTCGAATTAGATTTTGAAGTTGGGTTTAATTTGGGTTGTTTTTGAGTAGGAATCACAGGTTGAAGCACAAGGACTTTATGAAGATCCATCACACAACTACCAGTAAAGCAATACGCCAAGCAGTAAAACTACACTTACCACTACGAAAATTAGTAAATGCATCACATGAGAATGGTACAACCGCTATTGGCTTACTTGTCGATGCAGGAGTTTAATGTGATAATATGGCAATGTACGCACACGTTATTTAAAACCGTCCATGTGCATTATTGCTGCAAGAAAGGAAGGCGATAATGTGCTTATTGCCATGCTTAGAAATGTCATTGGAACACTGGATTTTTGTGGCAAGGCACTGGCCACGGGGGAGACTTATCCCGAGGTGCATTATACGTACTTGGGTAATTTTCTAATGTAATTTAGCTATTTGATGTTGAGAATCACCTAAGATTTGTCCTTGATTGCGCAGAACTTTGGAAGCCCGTAAGTTCATTTAGCACCTTCAAAGAAAGAGGATCACAGTTGAAAGATCTTAGCATGTTGCTTCCACTTTAGTGTGAACTGCTTCACTTCGATTACATCTTCAAGCCTAGATGGTGAATATAATTGTAGATGCCTAGATGGTGGTGTCAGAATGGCTTAGTCAAACATCCAAGCTCCCCATTCATTTTGACATTGAATCAAAACCCTCCTAATTAAGCCTTTCAAAACGAGAGCAAGATCTTTTTCTCTTAGACTACTAGCTTTCAAGGTAATAAAGTTTATTCTTTGCTAATAAGTAATAACACAATTCAGGAAACTGATTTCCTTAAATATTATTCATTCATGACGGTTGAGAAGTCAGGGATTTTGATGGTTTAGTCACGATGACCCGAGTTTCTTCAAGTATGTCTACTTCGGTCCAGACACAACTCCCTTTGTACTCATATATTCTTTTTTTGCATTCATTTTTGTATAACCCGAAATTTCTAAAGTTACAAATCGCTGAATTTATCTTATACTTTGCATATCTTTGAAAAAAATTAAGAACCCAGGTTCGATCGTTAATCCCGTATATCATTCGGAGGGGAGCAAACTAGTTATGGATGGGTATGAAATCAAGCAGTGTGGTGGTGACCATGGCAAGTCGCAATGGACCGAAATAGATGTATGTGAAGGATGCGATTTCGGGTAGAAGCTTGTGTATATGAGCTTTAAGCCATCGAAAACTTAGAATTCTCATAAGTTTTCATCCATTGTATTCCCTCAAAACACAGAATTCTCGAAGTTGTTCTTGTTGAAAGAATAAGACTAATTATTGTTGTTGAATGCGTGACTGATATTGGTTGAATCGAATGAAAGATTTTTGCAGAAATTATTTTTGAATTCCTAAGATATTCTCAAGGATTGAGCCGCTGGTCCAATATTGACTGTCAATAATTTTGACCAGTCAAGGTTGACGGCGAGTAATTTTTTTGTCACATAAAAGTTCGACTTGCGCTTAAGTCTATAACACCATACAAAAAAATTGGAACGGCCCCGCGAGTCTGTTACCACGTGGCAAATTCAGAATCGGCTCAAGCCTGGCATTGCGAGGCCTACAAAAAAAATTAAGTAACGCCACAAAGCCGTTTAAAAAAAAATATAACACCCACTTTTGCAACAATGTAGGCCATTACAACCCGTTTTAGTAACGGCCGTTCTGTTCTAATCCTAGAATTTGGTGTAGTGTGGGATCGAGTAAATAGCTCTACGAATGGATCGAATCGAATTGGAAAATGGAAAGATTTGTACAAGTTATACCTTTCGTCACTACTTTGTGGAAAATCGTTAGGTATGAATATGTTAGACACGTGACTCGATTGATGAAATAGTATCTCTCTCCAAAAAAACATGTTTTTTTGGACCGACGCATAAAGAAAAAAATGTTGTTGTGAATGAACAAGATATTGAGGAATTGTCCATATGTAAGATCATAATTATTGGTACGGGCCTTTTCCACATAAAAAGGGAATCTTTTGTTACAATCGAACACAGAAGTGATGTGGATTATTCAAGAATCGAAGTCGATTTGCTTTATAAAAAGAAGAGATCAATGAACTTCTATGAAATGGTTTCACGGGATTCACCAATTGTCTCGATCGTGGGATATCATCGAGAAATAGGAATCGGTGTTATCAAAGTCTTTCCCGCAATTATTTCTAGTATGAAATGAGTCAATCATCCAATTTGGTATCTTATTAAATAAAAACTAGTGATATTGTTCCACCATTGATCAAGAATTTCGATTTTTGTGAAGTATCACGATTATCCAATAAGAAGGGTTTCAATTTATTCAAATGAACGATTTGAACACCTATTGATTCTAACAATCGATTGCGAGTTGATCATTCGCCCTTTCAATTCATAGATGTGGATCTCGGACCTATGAATGGGGATATTCCTGATACTCACAAAGAAAAAAGGAAGTGACTTAGACAAAAAGAGAAGTGACTTGGACAAAAGAGAAGTGACTTGGACAAATCTTGTTTGTCGATAACCTTGACCAATCAATCGAATATTGATTTATACGTAATCGACTTTAACACTACTTGAAAACGGCTCTCCGCCGTAAACGAAATGTTCCAAATGTTCCTCGAAATTCTTGCTCCCGTTGGGCCATTTGTATCTATATTCATTAGGATCCCGATTCATGGATCTCTGGTTCGAGAAATAAGAGGATCGAACCATTTCTTCGTCTCTTTTTCAAATTCGATAAATGTTGGTTGATCGTATATTTCATTATAGTTCTATGATTCAGCCGTATCATTTCCTATTTGATCCCTTTGAATTCCATAAAAGAATCGATTCGATACATTTCTTATGTACCCATAGGTGATATATTGATTTTAATCGATTTGGATCAATCTATATTGATTGACTGCCTCCATTATGTTGTTGCTAGCAAATACCACTCTTTTTGGTTTTGGATCTTCCAAGTCATTCCCGAAGAAGATCCGACCGATTTTTTTATGATCCTTCGAAAAAAGATTCATTCTCTTCATCAAAAATAGGAGGTAGAACCAAGAAAGATTTTTCGATTCATCCTCGGAGTTGAATACCTCATTCAATAATTTTTTTATCCAACCCATAGGAATCAATAGAAAAGGAATATCCCTTATGATACACCAGATCTGGCTCAGTTATTGATAGAGTGAATAGATCTGCCATTTCTTGAAATATTTCTTCTGATTCAAAATCGCGGTGTAACGTGTACCGCGATGGAATAGATGAAATAAAAAAATGGATTTTGGTTCAAGAATGAAATTTTATTGGAACTGTCCATATCCGGTTCATCCTTCGAACCATATCACATCCCTAGGATCCGATGAAATAGATGAATTGAGACGGTATTTTGTAAATACGTAATTATCTTGAATATATCAACCATTTCTTTATTTTCCGATCGTCTGGAAGGGACAAAAGAAATATCTTGTTCTTTCTTCAACAATTTATGATCTCTAGTGGACCTCTCAAAGTAGGAGTCGAACCTGGATGAAGTTCTCACCATCCGTCGGAGAAAAAAGGAACGAATTGATTTTGTAGAATTCCCAAGAATTGCTTTCGATTTCTTCCTAAGCATATGATTATTCATCTCGCTTCTCACGTTTTTGTGAATAGCCGGGACATTGAGGAATATCCGTAAAGGCATTTCTGAATCTGGCCCGATTTTTCTCTGTTTGTTCCGTTTGAAGAAAGGAAGGATCCCAAAGAATCGATCTTTCTTTTTGTTGTTTAATCTCTCTTTGATTGATCAATGTGTGATATTCCGAATCCTCATTACTAGAATTCGTTAGAATTCGTTAGATCAATGTGTGATATATCGAATCTAAAGGGTCTCTGGATTGATCAGAAGATCCTTTCAATTGGCTAGAATTCGTTATTTGAACGAAAATAGATCTTGTGGAATCGTATTGAATATTTGACGATACATTCCGCACCTTGCTAAAAAACCAATCCTTGCTTACCTACCACACATTGTCTAACCAAATCCAACTCTCTCTCGATACGTTCCTCAAAATCCGACTGCAAGTGCATTCTTTCCCAACTAATGAAGGTATCTTGGCGGAATTTCCACATATGAAATTGAGCACAATTTTGCAAAGAAATACCCCACTTATTTCTCGAGAAGAGATGGGAAACATGTTCAATCTCATTTGATTGAATAGTTGACTCAACTCCTTGTTGTTTGAAGAAACCCTCCACTTCAATTGGTCTTTTTCACTAAAAGCAGACATGAGATAACAAATCCAGGTGTTTCACTAAGATTTCGAATAGTTGTCCCGAATTCAAGTTGATTATGTTTCGCTTCTTTCTCGAGAAAGACGATCAAACAATTCCCAATCATGGTCCTTGCGGATCGAATCATCCGTATAGGATACAAAAAGAAACTCCAGATATTTGATATCTTTCTCTTTAAATGAGATCTCAATTCCAACTACGGTTTCCTTAGATATCTTACAACTAGAATTCCACCTTTTTCCGATCCGGTTCCTCCACCACCGCGAACCATTGTTAGAGTCGGGCATTATACACTTTTTCGTTATTGGGAGCCAAGTACTCTCTTTCGGATCCATGAAACAACTCTCGAGAGATCTTTTCCCTTTGGGAAGATAAAGGAGCGAAACAATCAACCTATTAATATTGGAAGACCAAAAAGATTCTTCCGATGTATCATTTCGGGGGTCCAATGGAATTCATAGGTATAGAAAGAAGCCCCATCAAATAGAGATTTTTTCTTCGGACCATATTTCCATTATTAATACGATATATAAGGACCGCTACTACAAGCAGAGACTCACACCTTTGATCGTGAAATATCGATTGCTTGTTGAACCCCGTGAATCGCGTGAAAGGAGGATACTCCAAATTCGGGGTCAAAGAGTTTCATAAAACGTTCTTGGTGGAAAAAATGTGAGTGAAAGATCCTATCGACTCGAATTTGGTCCATGAATCTAAGAAATAGTGAGAATTCTTGATCTCTCTCAATATCTCTCTCAATTCGAAGATCCGATTTAAATTGATGTCGTTTTTTAATTGATTCCTGTTTTCATTGATTCCTCATAAAGATTTCATTTCATTTGGAATTTGGTTATTCACGATGTACGATGATCCGTTAAGCATCCATGGCTGAATGGTTAAAGCGCCAACTCATAATTGACAAATTCGTAGGTTCAATTCCTCTTTGGATGCACGCCAATGGGAACGTTCAATAAGTCTATTGGAATTGGCTCTGTATCAATAGAATCTCATCATATTGGTATGGTATATTCATACCATAACATATGAACAGTAAGAACTAGAATTCTTATCAATGCTAGAACTCATAGGGAAGAAAATGGATTTATGGATGGAATCAAATATGCGATTTACAGACAAAAAGTATTCGGTTATTGGGGAACAATCAATATACTTCTAGTGTCGAATCGGGATCAACTAGGACAGAAATAAAGCATTGGGTCGAACTCTTCTTTGGTGTCAAGGTAATAGCTATGAATAGTCATCGACTCCCGGAAAGGGTAGAAGAATGAGACCTATGGGACATACAATGCATTACAAATGTATGATCATTACGCTTCAACCGGGTTATTCTATTCCACCTCTTAGAAAGAAAAGAACTTAAAAAAAAAATACTTAATAACACGGCGATACATTTATACAAAACTTCTACTCCGATCACACGCAATGGGGTCGTAGACAGTCAAGTGAAATCCAATTCACGAAATAATTTGATCTCTCGGACAAGAACATCATTGTGGTAAAGGTCGTAATGCCAGAGGCATCATTACCGCAAGGCATATAAGGGGAGGTCATAAGCGTCTATACCATAAAATAGATTTTCAACGAAATGAAAAAGATATATCTGGTAGAATCGTAACCATAGAATACGACCCCAACCGAAATGCATACATTTGTCTCATACACTATGGGGATAGTGACAAGAGATATATTTTACATCCCAGGAGGGGCTATAATTGGAGATACCATTGTTTCCGGTACGTAAGTTCCTATCTCAATGGGAAATGCCCTACCTTTGAGTGCGGTTTTAACCAATGATTTACGTAATTTGAAGTAACCAATTAGGTTTAAGACGAAACCTAGAAATCAATCACCGATCCAATTTGAGTACCTCCGGGATAGACCTCAACAAAAACCAAGAGTAACGGCGGCAAGTGATTGAGTTGGTAGTTCCTCATATAAAATTATTGACTCTAGAGATATGGTAATATGGAGAAGACAAAATTGTTTGAAGCACCGACGGAACCTAAGCGCCCCTTGTTTCAAAGAGAGGAGGACGGGTTATTAACATTTCATTTGATGGTCGAGGCGAATTGAAAGATAAGCAGTGGTAATTCTACCCCTGGGAAAATAGAGATGTCTCCTACGTTACCCGTAATATGTGGAAGTATCGACGTAATTTCATAGTGAGTCATTCTGGCCGAATGCTACATGAAGAACATAAGACATATGATGGAACAGGGGAGACCTAGGATGTAGAAGATCATAACATGAGTGATTTGGCGATTTGGATTCCTATATATCCACTCATGTGGTACTTCATCATACGATTCATATAAGATCCATCTGCCTAGATATCATTATATACATCCGAGAAAGTCGTATGCCTGGAAGAAGCTTGTACAGTTTGGGAAGGGGTTTTGATTGATCAAAAAGAAGAATCTCCTTCAACCGATATTCCTTTAGGCACGGCCATACATAACATAGAAATCACACTTGGAAAGGGTGGACAATTAGCTAGAGCAATGTCAGAAAGAAACCGATTGCAAAATAAGGTAAATCGGCCACATTAAAATTACCTGGGTCTGGGAGGTCCGTTTGATATCCAAAAACTTCTCAAAGAATGGTCGGGCAAGTAGGTAATGTTGGGGTGAACCAGAAAAGTTTGGGTAGAGCCGGATCTAAGCGTTGGCTAGGTAAGCGTCCTGTAATAAGAGGGGTAGTTATGAACTGAGACCATCCCCATGGGGGTGGTGAAGGAAGGGCCCCAATTGGTAAAACCCACAACCCCTTGGAGTTATCCTGCGCTTGGAAGAAGAAGTAGAAAAAGGAATAAATATAGTGATAGTTTGATTCTTCGTCGACGTACTAAATAGGAGAGAAAATCGAGAATATGTTTCTTCGTCTTTACAAAAGAAAAAAAGATAAGAGTAATTAGCTATGACACATTCACTAAAAAAAATCCTTTTGTCACTAGAAGCTCTGTATCAGCATTTAGGTAGTGAAAATTGGACCCGGGGAACCATTTAGGAGGATGGAGAAAGAAGTAGTGGAGATGCATTGAGAAACTAGGTTGACCCAGGTATCGCTAAAACCGAAAGAGGATAGTGCCTTTTTGATAAATAGCCACTCAACCCTATCAAAAGCTTTAGAAAGATCTAATTTTAGCGCTAAGAAACCTTTTTTTTCTTTGAGGTTTTCATCGAGTGAATTAGCTCGTGGGCAATGATGATGTTATCGGTGATTTGTCTTCCTGGGAGAAAAGCGGATTGGTTTGGGGAAATAATTCTGTTTAAAATAGGCTTTAGTCTATTTGCGAGAATTTTTGAGATAATTTTGTAGACTGTATTACTGAGACTGATGGGTGTAAAGTCACACGGGGTTTGAGGAGTGGTGGTTTTTAGGATAAGAGTAATGAATGAATGATTTAAATCCTGGGCCAAAACTCCTGTTTTGAAAAAAAAATTGGATCTCATAGGTGATATCAGGGCCCAAGATTTCCCAATTTGATAATATAATTTCCTTTGATAATATTCAGACCTTTTTGAATGCTTGTGCATATCCAAGAGATCTCATAGTTTCTATTTGGTTACATTGGGTTTCGTTATCGAAATATTTCGCTTCTAAAAGTTTTACCCATAGTTGGTCTTTCTCAATTATTAATCTACCTCTGGCTATTTTTGTTAATGAGCTATATTAAACTTGTGTGGGTTCTTGATACCCAATCCTCCTTGAGATTTAGGTCGACACATATTATTCCACGCCCTTATATATCCACCTTTCTTATTGGAATCATCTTTTTCCACCAAAAATCTCTCTGAATTGGCTGTCTAGTTTATCCAAAGTTTCTTTGGGGAGAGCTAACATTTACATTTGCAAGTGGGGTAAGATTGAAGAGTATCTTGTATTAAAACTGTTCTTCCCGCTTGAGATAACAATTTTGCCTTCCAACCCTGAAGTGTGTTGTAATATCTTTTTAGGAGAGGTTCAAAGTTTTCTTTTCTATTTCTGTAGAAAAACATGGGGGTTCCAAGATATCTATCTTTTTTCGTCATCAGGGGAACTTTTAGGATTTTTTCTATTATTTTCCCATGCTTGGGATGGATTTTTGGGATGAAGTAAATTCCGGATTTTTGGAGATTTACCATTTGGCCAGTGATCTCCCCGAAAGAGGACAAGATATCTAGAAGATTTTTTGCTTCTCCCAGGTCGGCTTTTGTGAATAAAAAGCAATCATCAGCAAAGAAAAGGTGCGAGATGGTTGGGGCATTTTTGTTTATTTTTAGACCAGAATTTTTTTTCTCGATGGTAGCTTTTTCTAGATTCTAGAAAGAATCTCCATGCTAATAAGGAAAAGATAGGGAGATAGAGGGGTCCCCTTGTCTGAGACCTCTAGAGGTAGTGAAAATTGGACCTGGGGAACCATTTAGGAGGATGGAGAAATAAGTAGTGGAGATGCATTGAGAAATTAGGTTGACCCAGGTATCGCTAAAACCGAAAGAGGATAGTTCCTTTTTGATAAATGGCCACTCAACCCTATCAAAAGCTTTAGAAAGATCTAATTTTAGCGCTAAGAAACCTTTATTTTTCTTTGAGGTTTTCATCGAGTGAATTAGCTCGTGGGCAATGATGATGTTATCGGTGATTTGTCTTCCTGGGAGAAAAGCGGATTGATTTGGGGAAATAATTCTGTTTAAAATAGGCTTTAGTCTATTTGCGAGAATTTTTGATATAATTTTGTAGACTGTATTACTGATACTGATGGGTCTAAAGTCACATGGGGTTTGAGGAGTGTGGTTTTTGGGATAAGAGTAATGAATGAATGATTTAAATCCTGGGCCAAAACTCCTTTTTTGAAAAAAAAATTTGGATCTCATAGGTAATATATTTCCCAATTTGCTTTGATAAAGCCTGGTTGAAAACCATCCAGGCTTGGAGCACCCCAAGGATTCATATTGGATAGAGTGGACCAAACTTCTTCTCTAGATGTGATTTGAGTTAAGGAGATGTTCTCTTCATTGGAAATACAAGGCGTAATTATTTCCGACAAAAATCAACATTATAATTACTCATATTCGAAGTTCCAATATGAATGAAATGGTTTATAAGAAAGGAATTTAGTTGTTTCTATTTGAAATCCAAAGACCTGAGGGTTCTCTGAGAGTATGGATTGCATTGATTTTTTTCCTATTGGAGGCCAAAGCATGGAAATATTCTATATTTTGATCGTGTTCCTCGAAGTTCCAATATGTCGACCCTACTCTTGATAGATGACTTACCTTTGTATCCGGAATAATTGGATCCTTTGGAAAGATTCCGGCGCTCATCACATTCTCTCGCAAATGTTTGCTTCGCCATTCCTATTATTTGACCAAGTGAAAGGTTCCCCTTCATAACCCGCATCTTGTAGACCCATTGAGTCTATCACTTTTGTAAAAAAAGCTTTACTACTCAAGCTTGTGTTGTTTCTGTTGATACATGAAAAATATCACCCTTTAGCCGGGCTAGTGTGCCCCCAAAAGGGAGGCAAACCCAACATGAAACATGGGGACTTGGGGACTAAAACCCAAGTCCACTAAGAAAGTATCCATAAGATGGAAAGGACAAGGAAGGAATTAATAGGAAAGAATGAGGTTGTATTAGAGAAGGAATGGCATAAGTAGTAATTAAGGAGGTATAGGACATGTGGCATGATATCATAAAAGGAAGGGCTTTTGAAAAGTCTATATAAAGAGGCATATAGTACAATAGAAAGGGATACTTTTATCTCACTCTCTTTCCTCTTGGGAATTGGGTGCGTTGTGGCTAGGACTTGTAGAACCAAAATTCACCCCTCAAAATTTGGCGACCAAACCCGGAGGCTCGTGCCTAGCCCATCCATCTAATTCCCATAAACAAAACACGCCTCCTTTAGTTTCCGCATATCTCCTCAACCCACTCTCTAAATCTTTGACGATCAAGATACTTTTACCCCCATATCAAACCAACTTCGTGTTCCATCTTCTAACCTTCCGAGAAACTCTAATTGTCGTGTTTTACTTACGCCAAGCTACACCAATGCTTCTTCATCCTTGTTTTTCGACTACCCCATGGTACATCAACGCTTTCATTAAGGGAATCCCCTTCCACTCTATGAACACTCAGCGCCTCTACACCTCTCTTTCGTTACACAGAAGCGCCGCTTCCTTGTTCCTCACCAAAGCCACATCTTATCCATAAGGAACAACTCTCTTTAACCTAGGGAGATAGAGATGGGATTGGTAGATATAAATTGCACGAAATAGCAGCTCTGCTCCACCATGATTCTCGGATTACCCCAAGTGTACCAACGACGTTTATCTCTGCTCCTCCGACTATATCAAACCCCACCAGTACTATTCGTGCTCCTAGGCCGGTGATCTTTATCAAGTTTGAAGACTGTTCTCCCAAATCATGTCCGCACCTGTGGTTACTACCGTCATCAACAAACACAAGAGCCTTCTCTATCATCTCTGGATACACCAAACTACATCAGTACGAGCTTGGTTTTGCGTTCGTGTTTCTTCCCAAGCCTCCAAGCCGAGCGCACCACACAAGAAGAAATGGAGTTGCTGCCGCTGGAAGCAAATACAGATGGATGAAATTGAGAATACAAAGGGTTCTAAGAAGATTTTGGCGAGTCTTGGGGTCTTCTAGTCGTGAAATGAATATGGAGGAACTGAACACAACTGCTGAGAGGAAATAATTAAACGGCCGCGTCATATGTGCTTAATGTCGAACACCATGAAACGAGACTGGTGGATTTACGATGAGAGCAAGGAAGAGCTTCAGCTAAGAATTTTCTAACTTGGCTGTCATGTCTTCATAAGGAAGTTTCTGCTAGCCGCGTTCATCAACACCGCTTCCTAAACAAAGTGCCTTTCAGTTGCCGGCTAATCCACGAGATGATATCCAAGGGAAGCTGGACTTCAGAGGTGACTCGGCAGAGCCATGAGTGCACCTAATACCATCATTATCCTAAGACGCCGCGTGTAATACTAACAAGCGACGTGGCTGTTGTTGCTCTAAAAAAAACCACGTCTCTGTATCCCTAACTTTGACTTTCATCTACTTTTATTGTTACAGATGTTTGGTAAAAATAGGAAGAGCTTTACTGAACAACACGCATTTGTTTTACTTCACCATGATTATATTCTAACACTCTTGGAAATTATGTATGAACACACGACACCCATCTAGCGTAATACATCTACACGTTTCATATAGATACAACTAGTAAAGCTTGAAGCGTAAAAGTGGGGTACCATGACCCTAGTCACATGTATGTACATGATGTTGATTTATTAAGGCATGTTAATTACTACTGTTTGGATCTTTGATCAATTTCGTATCTTGTATGGTAAAAATTGCATATGTACCTATCATTAAAGTGCACCGAAGCACTTAGTTAAAGCATGCGAGAATGTGAAAAGTGCTTGTTTGTTAATACTACGTCTCATGTACTCATTGACTTTCTCAATTACTTTATTTTCAAATCCTTTACTCCACCCGATAACCGTTTAAGTAAATTCTTTCTTTGAGCATAGTGTCTTTCCAAAATCTTGCATGTGTAGTTAATTAAATCATAGAATATTTATGCCTAAGCTACAACTTAGTTCTATATTGATATTTTCTTCTGTTCATCTAGTTTGCATCGCCACTCCATTAATTTAACATAGCATTTATAGAGCGCCTAGATGCTTATAAAGCATGATATTATCTTGTCGTGAAATTCATGATCTGCTATGCAAAAAAAAAAAAAAAAAAAAAAAAAAAAACAAGAAGAGAAAAATCTAGTAATGTGCTCCGGGCATCATGCTAGCAAGGGTCCATAGAGGCCGATTGATCAAAAATTTACAAAAGGTCTCAGGTCAGCCAAGGGCGCCTGATTGATTTGACATATCTAAAAGAGGTCTCGTGTCACCCAAAGGCGCCCGATTGACCCGACAAAAGGTCTCAAAGTCGGCCAAAGGCGCCCGATTAATCGAGAAACGGTCTCAAGACAGCCAAGGCGCTTGATTGATCGACAAATCTACAAGAGGTCTCGAGTCACCCAAAGGCGCCGATTGACGGGCAAAAGGTCTCGGAGTTAGCCAAAGGCGTCGATTTCTCGACTAAAGGTCTCAAGTCATCCAAGGGCGCTTGATTGACCGAAAAATCTATAAGAGGTCTCGGAGTCGCCCAAAGGCGCTCGATTGATCGGCAAAGGTCTCGATTCATCCAAAGGCGCTCGATTGATCGACTAAAGGTCTCAAGTCGCCAAGGGCGCCCGATTGATCGACAAATCTACAAGAGGTCTCAGGTCAGCCAAAGGCGCCTGATTGACTGACAAAAGGTACCATTGGTGGGGATAGGCCTTAACATTATTTCCAAGTTCATAGTCATCTAATTCCCTTAATTCCACCTGACTTTGGCTTGGTGGAGCTAAACTCAAGTCCAATCCAGTTAATCTAGGTCTCTTTGGGACTGGAAAGGATGATCCCAAAGTGAAAATAGTTATGCATACGCCGTTCTTCAAATATTCTCGCATGTTCATTGCTTATTTCCTCGCCGAGATGAAGATGAGGCTTCTCCCTACAGACCATTTGCAAAATTTTGAAGATTTCCATGTCTATCCCTTTTGTCCATTACCTTCCACATGTAAGAATCCATTTGTGCTTGATTTTTTAATTGTTGTTCAGAGATAATAACTTGTGCAGGTGCAATATTCTCAGTATCTTGATTGCTATTCAAGTTCTCATGTTGACCGCAGTTTCAATTTCAAGTCGAGACAGATAGTCAAGACATGTTACCTCCGTAGCTTCTTGTTCGGATAAGGAGCGGGAAATGTCATCTTACGGGATCTCCATGCCTTGCCGCACCATCACTAGTTGCATTTGTTCCTGGTGCATGATGACTTATTGTTGCATAGCTACCGGGACTGCATTTGCATGAGCTTCTTGTACTTCGGCTTGATGTTGAGCCATGTGAGCATGCAATTTTGCCTCTTGTGCCCAATCATGTCATGTAACTCACGAAATTACATGGGAAATTGTGAAATTCAAAGTAAATTGGGTTCACATGACCCAATTCATTTTCAAGATTAATGTAAAACCTAAGTCTCTCCGCTCGAATCTTATGTTTGCTCTAATCGTTATTGAAAGACTTTTATTACTATGCCTCACGGATAAGAGAAAGAAAGGATCTCACCCAAGCAATTCGGGTATCTTCGAGGTTTCCACCGGTAACTTGAGATGGTGAAAGATTGCTTACGCTATGAAGAACATCTCTTCAAGAGGATACTGTGACTCTAGGTTGTCCGTCACTTCCCATTTCTTAATGCGAATAAGTCACCAAATACTCTTCTAGTTTCCGGACTAAGAACTCTATGCATCTCATAATCATGTTGAAATCTAATTATGTATACCCACTCACTAGTTTTTCTTATCGATAATCCCCATGAATCTCCCATTGAAAAAGAAGAGTATTTTTGACATCCTAGCTACGCTTTCTTTCTACCGGTTCAAGAAAGGTCGTGAAGCTAGTCCATAGAAGATGAGTGTTTTGAAATCTAGTTGGGATGATTTCATTGAGATTAAACCGCCTACCATTATTGATTAGTGGATTGTTGTAGTTGGTTGGTTAATTGAGAGACAACACCATGCCAAACAGCAAACATGGTGATACGTAAATCTCAACTCAAGATACTTGGTATTGATGTTAAGGCTTGTGAAAGGGTTATTTGGGTTTGGATTTATTTTCCGAAATGAGAAGCATAAACACGTATGATAAAAAAACTTCATCTTCAAGAGTATTTATATGGGAAAAAAAACAGCAAGTGGGATTAAGAGGCGAGAGATTTTCTAAATTAAAATTGATGAAACTAATCATGAAAAACCAACGTGTTGGTATATAGAAACCAGTAATTGAAAACGGGAATTGATGGAGAAACAACCAGATGTATGAAAATTGATAGGAAATCTTACAGATGTCATTAGAGAATAAACTAATCGATCCATTAGCAAGTAATTTAATCGATCTTCTCAGGAACTGAAATTAAAAACTCCAACTTTTTTCTTCACCGATGCAAACTCGAAAAAACCAAGATTAATCATTATCTGAACACTGAAAGGAGAAGATCGGACGCAACCGTGTGGATTTGGGTTTGTGCAGATAAAGAGATCCGACCAAATCTTCTTCTTTTTTTCCTGCAGATCTTCAAGCATAATCTTCTTTCTAACTTCGGACAAATCACCCAATAAAAAATCTTCAAAAACTAATCTTCTAGCCATGTAAAACCTAATCTAAATCTCAAGAACTATGCAGCGACCCTATGGATCCATGAAAATTAAACCATCAGAACACTTGCTCTAAATGAAAGTGAATTTTAAATGACGTCGACTCAGCGTCATTCCAAGTAAAAATGTATTTGTCTAGGAAACACTAATCCAAAAGCGCCAAGCGCTAATTTAATTAACGCCTACCATATAACCGTTGATCTATTATATCCTAACATTCTGACGGAACACCCAAGTGACCCAACCCAAGAAGCTTTGAGTGTCATCTGGATTAACGCTCGACATCAAATTCTAGGAGCGCCAATCCAGGGGATGCTTAACATTGTTTCTATTTTCGGTTTGGAAGTATTTACCATGTCCTAAACTTACACTTCTATAAAATTCCCTTAATTATTTTGATATAATCTACACCGGCTGGCCCGTTTTTGGGGTGGTGTTGAGCTTTTTCCGAAAAAGAATGGTTTTGGGCTATCTACAAAATACATAAAGAATATACGGTAGCTTTACATTTCCCAATAAGAAACATGGACTTGAATCATATACAAAATAAAAAAGTAGACTCTTCATTATTAGTTAGGCTTTTTAGGCTAAGGCCCCACCCATGGATAACCCATAATATGAGGCCCTAGTTAAAAGAGTTTTAAAACCAGGCCCCTAATTAAAAATAAAATTTAATAAAAGCCAAAATTACCAAATTAACCTTCGATTTATATGACTAGACCTACCTTTTTCTTCACAACCACCACATTCGACTATTTTGGAGAGAGAAGTGCTTGTGAGAAAAAAAAAATCAAATCAAAAACCGAAAACTTCAGATCCAAAAACCCTAGAAAATACATTAGATTTTCGATCTTTCATGCGAGAAGAAAGAACAAGAAGGCGAAGAAAGAAGAAGAAGCTGAAGAAAGAAGAAGAAGAGGTTTGCATCTGTTTTTGATCTTCTCATTTTCCTCTCGGTTTTAGGTTTGGATTTCACATGATTGATGTTTTGATTTTGTAATTGTTTTTGAAATGATTCGGTTATGTAGTTCTTTTCCGTTATTCCGTGTGACGGACTTGAGCCACAGGCAGCAGATCTTGTTCTGGAGATATCGATGTTTAATCTACTGGTTAAGAAGATCACTACTTTGTTTAACTTTCTTCATCACTAAGATGTAAGCATTTCTCCATATTCTATGTTCATTTGTATTTGTGGATTTTATTTTCTTTTTTTTCTTACAACTAATTTGATTTCCGAGATGTTACCAGTTTCAAAACCCATAAACTCTAAGTTGAATTAAAATCAACTAAATTGATTTTATTACTACTTCAACCGCATATTGGGGGGATCAACTTTTTTGAAGTCAAATGGTGAAAGGAAGAAAGAATCCCCTTGAAGAAGATCCCTATAATGTGTATTAAGATGTGAAAACTATATTGTGATGATCTCATGTTTATTTCTCATGTAATACTTGTGAATGTGTAACTATACAAACAAGGGCATGTGTAACTATAAGTTACACAATCAAAATCTCACCACTGATTGTGTTGTGGTTTGTATATTGATTGTGTAACTTATAGTTACACGCATAAATGAGCCTGTGTAACTATGTTTGTTACATTGAAATCTCACCACTGACCAATTCTTGATTGTGAAACCACACTGATCTGGATTCTTTGGTAGATAAACGCAATCATATGAACAAACTAAAACATCTAGCAAAAATAATATAATGTTTATGATATCATGTTATGGTGGTTAATTTTGCTTGTAGAACTATACAAATAGATCATGTGTAACTATAAGTTACACATTCAAAATATCTCCACTGACTTGTATTGTGGTTTGTATCTAGCCTTAGGTAGTGTTTAGCTTATGTAACTTATAGTTACACATAAAAAAATGGGGTATGTAAATTGAAGTTACATCTTCATATGCATGTGTAACTTAAAGTTATACCTTGTAGCATGTGTAAGATTAAGTTACACCACACATTATATAGCATGATTCAGTTTATGTTCTTGGAAAAAGATAAGCATGATTATACTTGGAAAGATACCCATACTGATTCATGCTATTTTTTGTGTGATGTGTACAGGAAAGTTAAGACATTCATTCAACGCGATTAAGGATTTGGTCAAGGAGATAAAACCAATAGGGCCTATCTAAGAGAGTCAGAAATATCTTAGGGAAGCAACTTATGGAGATCTTGTAATGATGTATTACGAGGAATACGACGAAGAAAGTGAAACAATAACTACTAACAAGCACGGGGTTGTAAAGCTTCGAATCGCTTTGATATAGATGGTGACATACAATGTATTCGCTCAAGTTTGGTGATAAGTATATAGAGTCTACACCGGAAAAGTGTGCTGGTATACTTGCGATGAAGAGGACTGGAAGTAGAAAGGGTCAAAAGTTGGTAAGAGAGTTTAAGATAGGTGATTTGGAAGATAACGTTTTATACAACACGTACTTTAATGATATTAAACAAACAACACATACAACGTCGGTGACCAAGAGGAACATCATAGAGAAGATAAAATGAGGTTATGAACAAAAAGAAGATGAGAAAGCTTGATGATCGGATGTAGTCTATATGATAGGATTCTATCTTTGCTGTACTCTTTTCGGGGACATAAATGCAAGCGCGGTGAATGTGAAATTTCTTGCTATTGTCGAGACTTATGAGACTCGTGCTCAAAGTGTCATGGCCCGATTTAATACACGAGTACTTGTTTACCCAACTTCTAGAAAATCTTGAGTAAAGGTTGTAAACATCAAAGCTTGTGTGTCATACCTACTAGTATGGATAATATTTTTACTTTGTTGTTGTTAAATTAGTTTTACTGTTACGTTGTAGATATTTTTGTTCAATCGACTAATTAAATTTATATGTTGCAGATCTTGTTTGCTGAGCACACACCAGCAGGTTTAATCCCTAAAGTTCCGAACCACGAACAACAAATCCCTGGAAGGTGGGACGTACAACAGATTTCGGATTTCATATCTAGTGCAAACATGACGGAGTTTTCAGTAAGTGTTCTATGTTACTTGTTTTATATTTTTGTATAATTATGGTACAAATACATCGGTAGTTGGACATAATCAAATTTTGTAACTTTAAGTTACACATGCCATACTCAAAGTGAACTCAACTACATTTTGTATATTTACATTGTGTAACTTTAAGTTACACATGCATTTTTGTATCTCTTTTTAACCTCTCCATCTGTTAATTGCAGCCAACTGCTAGCTTTGTGGATGAGTTTTCAAAGATTGAAAAACAGCTTGGTGTAGCAACCGTGGAACCAACCAAGGACGAGCTAAAAAGGTGGCCACGAGAGCAAACAATTGGGAACGGAAAACTGAAAGAGAAACTACAAGCAAAACAAGAAATGTTTGATGCAATGCATAAAATTTCCAGAGCAGGGATAAAAGATGAGGACCTTTCCAACACACAAAATTACGAGAAGCACATTGTATGTTGCGAGATTATGAAAGCAATGGGTATTGAACCTTACGCAGTGACCCAGGAAGAGTTTATGCAGCAAGAAGATGGTGGACAAGGACATGGAGGTACTGAGCATCAAGAAGAAGAGTCCGAGGAAGAGACTGAGCAAGACAAGGATGACGCGGAAACTTCCTTTCAAGAAGACTGTAAGTAGTTGTTATTCGTTCATTTTTTTTTAATTTAACAACATCATCATCATCCTAAATAAAAAAAGCCGTAATATTATTTCTCATCTCGATCCTCGTGAGTTCCATATATCAGTCTTGCAGCTGGAAATACGCCCACAATTATGCAAGCTAAAAATGTTGTAGAGGAGCGCAAAACACCTCTCAGACATACAATTCCAAAGATGAAGAGTGTGAAAAAATGCAAGACCCTCCAATGAAAAGGCCCGTTGCAATGCAAAAGCCGACTCACAGAGATGTTGTTGATGAGGCGCGAAAAATCGGAAGGTGGTGTTGTGGATGAGACGCAAAAGAAATCCGCAGAAGAGAACAATCCGACAGGAGAAGATGGAACTACAAATGTTGATGAGTCATTGAAAGAGAAACCAACGGATGAAGAGACATCTGCAACTGTTGGTGGCAGTTTGGTTATGACTGCTCCAACTCACCCAACACCTCCGCAACTTTTGATGACATCTTTGCTTCAACACGCTTTGATGACTCTATGGTGATAAATCGCACAACACAAACAAACTCATTGTGACAATCCCGAGACTTATAGGTTGGTGCGAATAGGACCTAACCAAGGTGATATGACGGATGTAACTCGAAATGCTAGATGCGGTTGTCACGACATTAACCAAGTCAAGGAATTTCGAACATGGACCTGCGAGACGGGAGAATCGAACCTACCTCTAGTGGTAAACAATTTCCTTGTGTAACTTCTTATGAATTTTTTTTCCTTCTGATTCCATTTTTTTGTTGTTGTTTATTATGCAAGTGTAACTTCAAATTACACATTGTATCTGCATGTGTAACTTCATATTACATATTGTATATGCATGTGTAACTTAAGGCTACACACATTACACACAAACTATGCAAGTGTAACTGTAGTTTACACAAGCTGAGCATGTGCAATTTTTTTTTGATTATGCCTATTTTTTTTGTTGCACAACTCAAACTCGGGAGAACCTTGGTAGTGATCGGCCTAATTTTATCCTTGGAATAGATAGAACTCCAAAACTCACAGGAGAATTACTCAAGGAAGTTAGGAATAAACAAAGACAAAGCCAACTGGAATCATACAACAACATGCCACGAGCACTTAGAAAAGTCAAACCGAAAATCTCAAATAGGATGAAAGAAAGCCAAAAAGAAGCATAAAGGTATTGTAACTGATGAAACAATGGATGCAGATACTGAAGAAGATGATAGGACAATGAGAAAGGATGTAAAAGGTTCCAGAATTATTGAAATGCTAGATGGCGATCAAAAGCGGAAAGTTTTTGAATACTGCAGTACACATCGCAGAACGTAAGTAGATACAAATGAAACCAAAAGGTTCCGCACTTATTGATTCTGTTATGGTGTTTAATGTTAAACGTTGCATCTTACTAGTTGATTCTGTTATGTGGTTTAATTGTTTCTTATTTTTAATGCAGAGACATTGCTTGGATGGAATTCAAATACAATGGTAGCCCGATGTTTGATATAAGTGGAGAACTTATGCTTCAACTAACCAGCAAAGAGTCCTACTTGGAGTCGGAATTCATTGATTTCTACATTAGTAGGTTGAGGACAAAGATGAACTCAAACCCCAAGTATGAGAAAGACGATATTCCTCTCCCCGAAAGCATATGTAAGTACTTTGAAAATTTAAAATCTTCTTGTATGTAGATTCAAAAAAATTTAATACTTGGATTATAACATTCATTCTTATATGTAGATTCAAAAAAATTTAAAATCTTCTTGTAAGTAACTTAAAGTTACATATGCTTATACAATATGCATTTATAATGTTCATTTTTTTGCTTTTTGTTTATGCATGAATCTTTTCTGAATGATAAGGATGAATTCAACAAATTCGGATTAAAAGCTTGCTAAAGACTATCGTGATTGTGAACCTACCAAATTGTTCGCACCCATGAGTAACAACAAGACCCATTTCTTACTACTAGAGTATGATTTGACTAGCGGTGAAGGTTGGTCCCACAGGAACTCGTTAAGCGCTGTGAAGAACAAGAAAGAACACTTGGAGCAAGCTAAGTCCTATGCAGATGCAATAAGTCAAGCACTGAACTATCAAATTCCTCTTGATTGAATGAGAAGGCCAGATCTATCCTTTCACCTAAACAAGGTTCATATCCCGATTGTCTCTGTTATTTGTATGCTATTACATGAAGTGTGGGATGAAGAATACAAGATTTGAACCACAATCATCTCGTAAAAACACACATGCAGAGGGTAACGGTTAAAAAGGTGAGTGACATGAGAGCAAGCACGCTTTACAAGATTATTTCAGATGTAGACAGAGGGATGATTAAACATTATTGTAAAAACAGTCATTTGATTGAAAAACTTTTATACTATTATGTAACGCAGTTCCTTTGGATTAAGAAACTTTATACTTTTGTTAGACTTGCAAAACATGTTGTTAGAACTTCTATACTTCGTCAGATAGTATATCTTTAATTAAGGTTCCACCTATTACTACCCACACTTTTCCTATTGGCCACCCTAGTGAGAATTTCTAAAGTAATTCTATTTTTCAATTCTATTTTTCCTATTCGCCACCTAAAAAATTATTCTCCTCCGTTAATTTATGTGTTCATTAAAACATCGTTAACCCTAAAACTGAAATCTGTTAAAATAGTACACCATTATGTTTGATTTATTGTTTTCTTAGTTCTTATCATTTAATTCGTCTACTGCCAACATTCATACAATTTCTTAATCCAAGTTAAGTATGTCGAATGAAACATACAGATACAGTACTAGTCTCCATGGAGGCCACTAATTTATCTGATTTTTGTTTCAAGAACAATTCGACCCAAATTGATAACTAGTTCTTCATCAAATTAATGAAAACAAAATTCACATTAAGCATGAATCTCCATATAAGATCATACATTCAAAAATGTATAATTAGTTTTACCTCATTTTGGGTTTTGATATTGTTTGAATCCTTGGAGGTATTTTTTGATACACAAATAAGAAACCACGAGAGAAGGTGTGGTCAGTAGGTGATGGAGCAGAAATGGTGGTCGGAGGCGGAGATGAAAAAAAGAAATCTTGATTTGTAATTTAGGTTTTTTTGTTTTAGTTGTTGGGTGGTCTTATCAATGGGTGTAAACATAAAGTCAATAGGTAGTACTTAGGATATATGAAAGTAGGTATGGGTGGCAAATAGGATAAGTGGGGGTGGCAATTAATGTGGGTGGTGAATAGGAAAAATGTGGGTGGCAAATAGGTAGAACCTTAATTAAATATAAAGTTATCTATCTTTTGTCGGTGGAAAAATTTAATAATATTTGCTATAATGTAGTCTTAAAACTAAAAGTTATGCAACTTAAAGTTACAAAAGTTACATGATTGCAGAAGGAAAAAGTTACTTAAGGTGTAACCTGAGTTTACATATGCATTAGGTTACACATGCATTGACAACAGCAGTAATTTCCGTTACACATCCATATTTTTAAGTGTCAAATAGAAGTTACACAAGAATTTGACCACCGCTCAGAGGTACACACTAATCAAAAATATAAAAATGCATTTCACCTGTGTACTCCCAAAAATATAAAATCTGAATAAATGATCCTTGCACATAATCAACGTTGTAGGGACATAAAAAAGTTTGGTGCATACAAACCGAAATGAAAAAAAACTAAAAAACAAATAATCCAAGACAAATAAAAAACCACACATAAAATCAATACTTGCAGAAATGAACTTTGATAGCTTCAATCTAGGGGGTGCACTTCGGAGGATCTTACAACCTACCCTATTGTGACATGCTTCCTTGCAATTGCCGCAATTAACTTTCCTCTTTACCTTCTTTTCACCTTTACTTATAATCCTTTTTCCTGGGGGTCTACCTGGTTGTTTCTTTAGAATATGAGGGTTGATGGTGTTTGTTAGAGCATTGCTCGGTCGAACTCGCAAGCGTTCCTATCTCAAGCTTGTTTGTCAAATTTAGTTGTCAAAACTATATGTATTGATTTCTAGTTTACTTATGGCTAAGTCTCGGTCTAGGATAGTTCAGTGTAGTTGATCTCCAGACTCCATGGCGATCATCTTACAAAGACGAAGAACTACTCAAGGAACCAGTGGAACTTCATCCGACTAAAAGGTATGTGGAGACTTGAACTTATCTATCACTCAAAAGTCTACTTTATCTCCTACTCTTGAGACAAAAGTCGTATAAGTATGATAGTTTTCATACATGCACATTTGCTATTTTGAGCCCAGTTTACTCGCCTATCTTTCTCGAAATATGTGTTGGTAAGCTTTCGCTTTAACCATTTTTCATCTTTACCCGTAATGAAAGCCATGATGACGTTCAATCTTGAAAATGGCTTTGATGACAATAGTTGTGAATAACGACTATTATAACATTATAGAAGAATGTTTCAATGATTGAAATGTAGAGTTGAGATTACCATCTATGGGTATAAGCATATATAGTGTGTTCGCACATTAGTGTATAAATCCATGTACCGGAAACCAAGTGTGTGCATACGGTATTGGTGAAGGAGACAAGTTGGGTACGCGTGATCGGCGGAACTTTTCCTTCCGGAAAATTCTGCTGAGTTTGGAGTTTACTTAACTCATAAACCAATACTTTAGGTACGCTGCATCCGATACAGATCGCGTAACTTTTCTACCCGAAAAATTCTGCTGAGTTTGGATACCAAAGCCAACTCAAATCCGTAGCTAAGGTAACGCATACCAAAGACGAGTACCCAAGTTTGTTATTTCTCAAATCGGTAGTTCATGAACTTAGAACAATAAATTATAAGGAATGCAATCTTTGCAAACCGTGGCTATATTGTTCATGAATTGATTCGAATGGATCAAACCGATTTTGTTTCAATTAATAAAGACCTAAGCAATTGAACAACTCTTCAACTAGTTCTTATGAGTCATTTGAACTAGTTATGATAAAGATGAATACGGTTAATATGGAAGTACTCATATGGCTAACCATTGGTTAACTATTTGTGAACCAACTAAGTGTACACGTTTAGGTACGGCTACTCAAACCTAAATGAAATACATTTCATTTGTGTGTGAAAAGCTAAGTTTCGATCTAACGGTTGAAAGATATTAGCTTGTATCTAATCAGGTTTTCATCTAACGGTGAATATTGAATGCTTTGTTACTAAGCTAACATAGATTCCCCGTAGGTTAACGACCGAAAGACTTCATTGGGATTGTGAAGCCGACCTAAACTACTTCTCTTGTAGTTGAGATATCTGATCTTGCCACTTTCTATCGCATTTGCAGGTTCAATTTAATAATTGACTTGAGATTATATCTGGAGATAGGGAAAGATAAAAATAAATCACAAACATCTTCGTCTCATCGTTTGTGATTCCGAAATATCTTGTTTCGCTTTCCATACGATTAAGATTATTGTGAGGTGATTGATAATTCTAGGTTGTTCTTCGGGAATATAAGTCTGGGTTATCAATTAGTTCCTCGTTTCACCTTGATTTCTATCAAAAAGATTGAACAAACTCTTAGGTTTATCTGTGGGAGATAGATTCATCTATTATCTTAGACTTTTCTGTGTGATACAGATTTGTTTATTAAAGTCTTCGACTTTGGGTTGTAGCAAATCTTAGTTGTGGGTGAGATCAGCTAAGGGAATCAAGTGCGTAGTATCCTGCTGGGATCGAGACGAAGGAGCGCAACTGCACCTTGAATCGGTGTGAGATTGATTAGGGTTCAACTACGCGAAATTTAACTAAGTTAGTTTGTAGTAGGCTAGTGTCTAGTAGCGGCTTAATACAGTGTGGTGTTCAACTGGACTAGGTCCCGGGGTTTTTTCGCATTTGCGTTTCCTCGTTAACAAAACTTCGTATATCCGTGTTATTTCTATTCTGTATATATTTTTTATATAATTGAAATATCACAAGGTTGTGCGTCAGTATCGATCAATTGTGAAATCCAACCTTTGGTTGTTGATTGGAAATTGATTGATCCTTGGATATTGGTCTTTGGTATCATCCAAGTTTATATCTCTTGTATTTGATAAAGACTCACACAGATTTCTATTTGTTTGAGTATAGATCAAATCGAGACATAGAGATATTAACTCCTTGATATACTTTTTATTAAGATTGAGTCCGACTGCCTAGTTGATTCTCTTAAAAGTATATTCGAGTTTGTCCATACAGATTGTTAATCAAAATATTTGGTGAGGTTGTTAGACCCCGCATTTTCAATTGGTATCTAGCGGTGCAAACACGTTCAAGACCTCAAAAGTCTATGTTTGTGGCGATCCGACTAGATGGAAGAAATTCTCTATAAACGCTTCACCAGAATAAACCATAATCATAGAGAATGTTCTAAAAACCTTGTTATTCTTCAAAAGGAGTTGGATGAACAAACCGGATCAACCGATGATCTTGCTGCAATAATTGCAAAGAATAAGGATTTGACGCCCTGGCCAAAAGGTCTTTAGTGATGATGAATAACTCATTTGATTCCTCTCTAAAGGATCATATTAAGTCAAGTGTTAAACAAAGTATATGCTTTGAGAAACTTGATAAAAGGAAGAAATTCTCAAATAAGATTATCGATGTTGGCCCTTGTATGTTTTGTGAGTCTCACAATCACGATCAACATACGTGTACACGTTTTAAAAGTATAAAAGTTGCGAGCAATCTCCACAAGAAAATTTCAACAACTGCTTTTCTTATCTAAAAAGTGTACAATACTAACAAGAAATCCTAAACAGGAAAGTAGTGTTATTATGGGAGCCTTTGCCTTAAAATTAACATCACCCTTCCAATGTTTTCTTGACAGTGGTTGTAGCCGACATATGACTGGTGACCTTTCGTGGTTCGTCTCCTCAAGCGACTTTGAAGGAGGACCAGTTACTTTTGGAGATGAGAGTTTTTGCTACATTATCAAGAAGGGTACGATCAAGCTTCCCGGTATTCCAGAAATCCATGATGTAGTATACCTCAAAGGTATGACTGCAAATCTTCTTTCTATTAGTCAAATTTGTGACAAAGTCCATAGAGTTGTCTTCAATGCAAATGGATGTGACATTGTAGACAAAAAACGGGAAAAGTAATCTTTCAAGGAACTCGTGGTAAAAATAATTGTTATCTTCTTGATACTCAGTTTAGCAATTGTTGCAATTTAACTAAGGTGGAATCTACACATCTTTGGCATGAGCTTTTTGGTCACATAAATTATCATCTCTTAACTAAGATCATTAACAAAGAACTTGTTAGAGGCGTTCCCAAAATCAATGCAAAAAGATTGACGGTGCATGTGGTGCCTCGTAAAAGGGTAAACAAACGAAAGTTCACCATAAGTCATCTCGAGATATTCTCACTAAGGCTCCACTTGATTTAATTCATATAAATCTATTCGGACCAATTCAACAATCTCTTGTTGGACGAAAGAAGTATGCTTTAGTTATGGTAGATGACTACACCCGCATTCACTTGGGTAGCTTTCCTTGCTCATAAGAATGAAACCCTTGGTGAATTTAAGATTATTGTTAATAGGATCCAGAATGAACAAGGTCGCAAACTAAAGAAAATTAGAAGCGATCGTGTAATCGAATTCAAGGACACCAAAGTATTTGAATTCTCCGTGACAAACCGGGAATTATTCAACAATACTCACCACTCATTACTCCTCAGCCAATGGAGTTGCTGAAAGAAAGAATAGGAATATTCAGGAAATGGCCAGGGTTATGCTCCATAACAAAAACTTACCTCTAATATTTTGGGGAGAAGTCTGCCTTCACAAGATGTTACTTGATCAACCAAGTCTATCTACGGTAAAAACCCTAAACACTCCATATGAGTTGTGGTATGGTAGAAAACCCAACTTACACTATCTCTGCTAGAGCATAGCTCGGCTGAACCCACCAAGGGTTGGTATGTCAAGTTCGGTTGTCATATTTTAGTGAATCAAAACTCATGTTAAGAGTCACTTGATTATGTACTAGAGTCAACTTCATATAGGTTAGCTTGAAAGTATTAGATATGAGACTTTACAAGTATTTTCAAGACTTGAAGATGTGAAGAAGCAATGAGCTACAATGACAACAATCATCCTTCCACTTGAGGTTAGTGATATTTGACTTGAACTGTTTCATTCCCTAATGTATCTTTCAAGTCGTGCATATTGAAAACAAAATTGCGAAGCATATTTGAACTCTATATAGACATAGTATTAAGGAATACAATACGAGGTTTATTGCTTAACCATTAAACTTGTAGATAAGACATCGCCATAATCATTTGAATGCTATTGTGATTATGTATGGGTATGAGGTGAGGATTTCATCCTAGGGAACAATGTTTTACATGTGTTCTAAGGAAGTAAGTTCATAAACTTGTTTGTGAATCGAAAAGGAAATCACCAGGCGTTATTAGTTTTGTTATTTATTGCATATCTTATGAACAACCAATATGTGTGATTGAGTATAACCGTTCACGACTTGTTGTGCTCTTGGTAGAACTATTCACAAAGGCCTGACTTATGTATTGGTGTGACTTTTATTAGTGAAACCGATCTTAAGTAATCACCTGAGATGGTATGATCGGGTTTGTGATTTTCTCTCTGAACAAATATGGGAAAGGGGAACCGATCCTAGTAAGAGGTGCAGTACATCACAAAGGGGAACCGATCCTTGTATGAGGTGCAACAAGGTTTATAGCAGAAAGGGGAACCGATCCTATGAACATGTGCAACACGTTTTTAGGAAAAGGGGAACCGATCCTATGGACATGTGCAACACATATAAGTTAGATACCATATATATGTGGGGAACCGATCCTAGTACCTAGTCAACCGAATTTTGGAAATCTAGTGTGACTATGCACAGTACTCACATGGAAGGTAGAACCGTTAAACCCATGATTGTGATTGAATGTTATTTGATCAATCACATAGTTCTTGAAAGTCAGATGAACCAATTTAAAACTTGTTTGGAAGTATGGCAAATCGGTTTCAAGGTTGTAAGTGTGAAAGGGAACTTACAAAGTTAAGATGTCGACATACTTTGAACACGTGCCATGAATGTTTATTTCTTTAATTGTTCAAAGTTATTCCTTAATAGCTAAGGGAAGAGAATCCCAGGATCGAAACATAAATAAGTTAAGAATCTTTTAATTAAGGTATTTAACTTCATTTTATAGGGAAATAAGAATTAGTAATGTGCATTTACTAATTAGATATTTTCCGAGAGATTTCGATCATTATTTTTGAACAGAGCATTTCCAGGAATTATGGAAACCGAATTTGTGCTTTAATGAATATCTTGAGAATATTCTCGGATTTGGAAATTCCTTGGTGTCCAAACTTCCTTGTCTATAAATACTTGAAGTTTGCCTTTCTAGCAAACTAATCCTTCGTAACAACAGACTTCCTCTTTGTGATGTTTTTACTGGTGTAGTCGCCTACTCGGAGAGGAGAGTATCCTAATCAGGCGAAATCTCTTACGACCGCTCAGTTTAAAGTCTTCTTTGGGATTGAGAAGCTCTACGAAAACCATTGGTGGGAAACTAGATAATTGTGGTTTTATCTTTTTGTTTTCTTTGATTTGATTGACTAACGGTGGTTGAACTTTGATTTCACCTAGTTTGTTTATGCTTGAGAATCTTCTCTTCGATATAAGATTCACTCAAACTAGTTCAGAGTTTCGATAGGGATCTTTAGACTGTTGTTAGTTTTAAAGAAGATCTTGTGATAATTCATTGTTAATGACTCCGTTCTGCGTGATTGATCATAAGAGATTCAAGTGATTGTGTGCATGTGTTTATTGAAGATCTATGAAGATTTGAAGTCAAAA
>JAJJWW010004370.1:0-33993 GCA_023531295.1 Papaver armeniacum
TTTGTTTCTTCATGAAATAGACCAATTACCAATATATATATATATATAAGAACCAAGTGTGCCAGTCGGACAACTAGAGAATTAAGCGCTTGGGCCCTCTCTTTACTCTCCCTTACTCTCGTGACCTTGGGCTTGAGGATGGTAACAATTTCGAGCCCAGTTGAAAGAGAGGGGCCAAAGAAGAAAGTAGAAATAAGGGGAAATTATCGTTTGGTCCTTTTTGTGTTTCAAGACTATTTGGTCTTGTGGGAAAAGGCATTTCCTATTTGTTTCATAATTATTTTGAAAATATAAATGGACAAAAATATCCTTTTTATATTATTTTATCATTAATTTTCTTAACTTTTTAATTTCCATAATTATTTGAATTCATGTAGTAGTGATGAACCCGAACTTCCTACTTATTTTCTTTGTAGGAGTTCATTCCGCTTGATGAACTATTAGGTGTTTGGTAAAGCTTTTTATAGATCGAGTTCGTTCTTAAAAATGAAGCAAAAAAATTCATTATTGTGAACAAAAAACAGAGTTCATTCTTTCGAATGAACACTTAATCAAAAACACCAAATCAAGTATGAAAACATAGTCCATTCTTTCAAATGAATACCCAATCAAAGTTCATTACTATGAACAAAAATCGAATTCATTCACAAAATGAAGACCTATCAAAACAAACTAATTCAAACCTAAAAACATAGTTCATTCTTTAAAATGAACACCTAATAATTCAATATCTAAAAACAAAGTTCATTCTACACACACAAAAATCACGAGCTCATTCTTTCGAATGAACACCTAATAATTTAAGATCTAAAACGGATTTCATTCTTTAACATGAACACACAATAAAAATCAGAGTTTATTTTTTCCGAATGAACACCTCATAAAAAGATCTAAAAAGATAGTGTACATTCTTTAAATCGTCATCATCTTCAACAATAGCAACAGTAGAAGAGAAGAAGAACACAAAAAATCTTCATCGTTCATCGTCATCTTCATTGTTAAAAACCTAGAAAAACATAAAAAGAAGGAATATTTTCATCATCGTCATCTTCATAAGCAACCACAAAAAAAAAAAAAAAAAAAAGGAAAAAAAGAGAGAGAGAAAATATATATGAAAAAAGAATATAGAGAAAACAAATCTGAAAATAATTCCTTCTCTCTTAATAATTGAGTGTATATATATGGTCCCAATTAAAAGGGTATTTATGCCACTATCAAAGGACATCCCGCGTGGGTATTGTCACCCTAGGACCAAAACAATAATTTATGGGACCAAACAACAATATATATTTTACAAAATGACCAAATTAACTCTATTATATTATTTCTAGGACTAGATGGTAGTTTCTACTATAAATAATCGTTTAGTCCCAACTCCCAAAATTATCGGGTTTTAGACTCTCTAGTCATCCCTTCTAAAGCCTACTACTAAGATGTCCAAATTTACCTGATCTAATACGATTCGGTCCTTTTGTTAATGATTCAACCCAAAATGATTCTTTTTGACTAGTATAGACGCACGCGCGATGCGCCTGCCGTTTCGTTCCAGAGCATATCAAAATTTTCATTCAGTAATGTTTCAATTACATACTCATTTTATACACACAAAAAGAGTGTATTCGCATATCATAGTAAGCAAAACAATATCAATAACGAATGTAATTATGCCTACAAAAACCGTGGCCACTTTTTTGCTTGCTGATTCTAGGGCTAAAAACACTATCAAAGAACGAACATAATTCTTCCTTATAACAACTTGTAGCCGCTTCTGCTCTATGATTCTAGGGCTAATGACGGGTGAACCAAGACTTCCTTGCCTTCCATTGCTACAAAAGGTATATCCTCAATCAAAAAACATAAAAGAGAACTTCTATAACCGGTGTTTTGCATGCTAATTATTATGATTCAAAAATGAAAAGTGGAGAATTCGTTGGCCTGTCAACTTCATAAATCACCTTAATAATATCTTGCACAACAGCTGCTAAATTAGACCCTGTTTTGTATGCACGGCTTAATGGACACCACCACCAGTAGCTAATTTTCGTACATCTCTGATGCACCTGCACTAAAAAGAGAACATACTTGGTTTACACTTTATATGAGGTCTAATTGAAATACACGACAAATTTATTAGGTGATTTAGTTAGACATATGTAAATCAAGAACGAAGTGCGGTTTTGAACACCTTTGTTATGACAGATAACTATGTGACGTATGTTGCACATCTTAACTTCGATATTACACATCCATTAATTGAGGTATATAAAGACATACACATACCAACCTCTGATAGTTTGATTCCTGAACTTTACCTCTCTTAAATAAAAAACATCAGTAGCTTAAGAGTTTTGGTTGAACTTGGAACCAAATGAAGTGGTGTTCGGCAATTTTGGGCTCGAAAGACACCGTGTCTCAAACAATCCCCACTATATAACTAAACCATACTCACCTAACCTTGGATTATTTCGATGTTGGCTAAACAAACAAAAAGTTGTGAGATAATTTGAAAAGTATGATGCAGAGGTCTAAGAAATACAACAGGTCCAATAGAATCACATTCTTCACTATTTTCTATCACGCTCTTACAATAAACATGCACAAAATCATCAATCCTCAGTCACTATTAGTAAAGCATATGATGCATGGTGTATGTTATAACCCCACCCACGAATCTTACCCTCTTTTGTACAAACGTATGAGAATAAGTTGAAACTCAAATTTGAACATGTTTTTTCTCTCAGGAAACCAACAAACAACTGAACTTCACAAATTTTAAAAACAAAATTCACAAATTTAATGGGTTCTTTTGAAAGTGAACACAGTATAAAACATGCATTTGCCAAATTATAAAGAATCGAAAAAAATGGCAACAAACAATTGGGAAACAAAACTCTGAGAAATAGGTCAACTAAAAGTAAAAATTGGTGAAAAAAATTCATGAATTTGAATGAATTAGATTTGGGCTTACGAACCTTGATAGGTGAAGACGAAAATACTGAGTATAGAATAAATCGATTGTAATATGTCTCGTAGCCATTGTTGTACTGCAATTGCCACGGCTTGGGGGTCTTCAAAGAGTAGAGAGCTCGATAAAAAAATAAAAAAAGTATAGAGAGCACCGCAGAGAGGACGAAGATGAAAATAAGTGGCTTAGTAAAACGAAAGGATGAGCGAGGGTAGTTAAGTAAAAAAGGGGGGCCACGGTTCAAAAGTCCCCATTTTCTTTATTATAATATAAGATTACACAAATAACCTTCTAAGAATATCGCATACTGTTTTTTCATTTATTCATTTGTCTTCGGAGGGCAAATCTCTGTTGTGAAAACGAAAGGAAACTTTGCATAGATTCCAGTTGTTCATTTTGTTTATCTCTTTTTCAATCCCTTGTTTTTCTCTCGTTTAGTTTTTCTCTCAAACCCCTAGAAATTGATAGAGATGACATCAAATCTATGGTAAGGTTTTTTGTGGAGGAGATTCAAGACTCAATGGGTGAGAATCAATACATTTGATCTATTACTTTGATTGATACCATAAGTTTCTCCGATCAATTTCGATAACTTTGGAATTAGGTTCTAAGTTTTTGAGTGAAAATAGTTCAATTTTTACTAATTTTATTACGGATTTTCATAAGAATTCTAGGGGTTTTAGCGAATCTACGTGGAATTGAGGTTCACGAGGTTTAGAACCAGGCCACTGTGTTGGATGTGTTCATGAGATAGTTGATACTTGATACACAAATTGTTTAAAACAAAAAAGGTTTTGTATGAATAGTGCTTAGGTTCATTGGGTAATGTGCAATACTAGTTTTTTTGTTATTGTAAATGCTTATGTTGCTTTGTATGCTAATATTATACATCATGCAGCTGCATACACGCATGCCGATGGCAGGAAGGTGGATAACACAAGAGTGCTTATGAATGATGAATGAGGGAGTATGTTCAAGTAGGTTGGTATCTGTAAGTTCTTTTGATTTGTATATCTTGAAAAATATGCGTATTTTAATATATTTTGATGTAGTATAATCTTGAAAAATATGCATATTTTAGTACATTTTTCACAATTCCTTTTACCATATCAAGGTTGGTTCGAGTATATCTTTTTTTTTCTTAACAACTTTAGGAGAGATGTCATTGAGAGTGTTGGAACATACAAACTGATGTCTCCAAACTAAATGTAGGCCTAAATCACCAGAATGCAATGAACATAATTGCTTGTGGACCATTTTTGGCCACAAGAGAATTAACATCTTGTTTTGATTGAAAAAAAAAAATGTGGGAGTTTGGTTTGCTTAGATTACGATTCTTCTTTCAAATACTAAAAATCATATTAAAAGTATATATTCATGTATTATATCTCTTTACTTTTTTTTTTCATAAACGAGGCAAGCCTCATAAATCATTACATAGCCGATCCGGGATCGAGTATCGTTATTGCATTTTACAAGATTCAAAAGGTTCAAAATACAATCATCAAAGCTAACAGATCTCCTCCAATTCTTGATTAGATGTCTTACCCATACAAACCTTACAACCAAATCAAAGATCCCAAAGGACAAATCCACATCAAGAGGCCAAGTTTGTTTTGTTTGAGACCAAACCAAACATACTTGCATCACTGCCAAAAGCAGTAATGGAATCATAAGATTCAACCAGGGTTTTTTAACACCTTGTAAAACAAGGTAAAGTTAAGCAAAGTAAACAAGGTAACATAACTTAAAACTAAATCTACAGTAGCAGGGGTCTTATAAATCGGTTGTATGAGGTCTGATGAAGTCCGAATCGATCTGAATCGGCATAGGAGTCTTGGTAACCATTGTTGTTGCAGAAATTGTTGTTGGAGATCTTGAAGTCAAATTTGTTCTTGATTCCGTAGCTAGAAGTGAAGTTGTTCTCCTTACTGTTGCAGGTGATATTTCTCCAGAGAAAAACATGATAATACCTACTTCAAAAATTGAAGGAAACCAACAAAAACCCAAACTAATCGCAGAAAATAGAGTAACTGAAATCAAACTAAAACAAAGAACTAAGAAAGCTACAACATTTTTTTTTTTTTTAGATCTAGCAGGAAAACTAAGAACCAATAAAAAAACTTTAAGAAGTGAAGGATAAAGATTATGTGAGGGAGATCTTAGGATGGACTGCTCCGATCTGCTCCATGGAACAAATCGGAGCAGGCAACATTTAGGGTTTTGATGGGTCTGTTATCGGAGGTGGAGGAGGAGGAGAAGAGGATAGGAAAGTGGAAAGAGTATCTCTTTACTTTTTTGAATATCTACTTTTGGAATGATTGTTCCTTGAAGGATCCATGCTTGTCACTTTTGTTGCATCTTTTTTGTTCGTAAAAAAATTCAAAGAGATTTATTAGCTTAGGTTAAAGTTAATCAGCTTATTCCTAGATAAGTTATGTTAAGTTTGAAATTAAACTGAAGTATTTTGGTATACATAAATTGTTTGTTCCGTTTTTTAAAGTTTGGGAGAGATGGCATAATTTCCTATTTTCATTTGTTTTTGAAATGAAGAGGGTACTCAAGTACACCACAATCTTTTCGTTTCAACCTATACGTACGTGTTGATGGGTGAAAACTACTCCTGCAGAATTTGGTAATTCGGGGTGTGGATGAGGAATGAATTTAAACCTTCAACAAATGCACTGCGCGGTGAGTGCTTGTAGATTCGAGAGATCAACTGGTGCAAGTCCGGCCTAAACCAAGAAATGGCCGTTCCAGCACTTGTTTGATCACAAAGTGAAGGAGATGGGGTTGATCTTAGGGAGGGAAGCGAAGAAGGTGTTGAGATTGTGAAGGTGTTGGCTTGCTTATGACTTGTAATGAGAAAGATGAGCAAGCTTACGGTTGATGCAAGCGTGCTCGAGTGTTTGAATACGGTTTTTGTATTAACACTTGGTTTCGTCGATCGAACTTGTATTGTTCTATCGTCTCATATTCCCTCGTTTGAAATAGGGCGAGAACCTATTTATACAAGTCATTGAGCCTTCATTCACGTTTCTCGGGAAGTGGAGGTAATGGAATGATGGAGTGGTGGAGTTGTGTGTCGGTGAGCATACGACCTGGGTCTTGCCCACTTCTCCAGGTTCATCTCTAACCGTCCATGACTCCCTAACACGTTCTTGTGATGGCGCGTTGCACGCCGCACGCCGTAAACCGCGCACCAATACCCCGATAGAAGTATCCCCCGTTTGTGACATGATTGATAACTGAATGTGGATCGTGGATCCACGGAAGGTAGCATGTAATGCTGAATTGAATAAACTGCGTTATTGAGAAAGTCGATACTTGTGTGGAGTATCGTGTGTATTTTATGTGTCTCAGATTACGGTGTGGTAAAGTGATGGGTAATGACTCCTCACTATCCAAATAACTCCCGACTGGGGTTGTATAACCAAGTGGTGAAGTCGGACGGATGAGATGATGTTTGAGACACTCATCCGCATGACCGTTGATGAAATTAGGTTTTAAAAGAGGTGCGTAAGCATCACTCTTCACTTGGTCGAAACCAAGCATGGGAAGGATTTTGTAGAGGACCGACCATACATGCGTGTTGATGGCATGATGGTGTACACGTCCATGTATCTCCGTCTCATGAAGATGCAATCTAGGCCACTCAATTTGACCGTCAAAGAGGAGTGGTTGAGATCGGTTTCTGGCAGAAATCCCTTGCCGCAAAGGAGTTGGAAACCGCATGACATCCCAAGTTAGATGGGTCGCCTTGGTCGATCATACTAAGTGTAGGTGGTAGGTTGGTGTTCACACCTATACTTGATTATCCCATGAAAATGTGATCTAAGCCACTCAAATCATCCAGGTGAAGTTGAGCGGTCGAGATCAGATTTAGATTTGGGAGTGTAACCGCACGCAGTTTGGGCGTGCGTTTTGGGTTGGCCGGGCATGGTATGCCTTGGCCGACCGCAAGAGGAGGTAGATGGGCCCACGGTGGTCATGCCTGGTATGACCGGCCTTGGTTAATCCAATTGCGTGACCCTCCATTCGCACGGAGAAGATGGACGCGCGTGATGACTTGAAACCCTAATTTTGGCTTTCAAAGCCGCGCGACCATGCTCTTCGGGGCGGACGAATTTGTTGTAACCAACCATGGTTGGCTTTGACCGATTGATCAAGTGTGTGTAGGCGGTCACACGGTGATCGTGTTGACATGCTCTGGGCCCTTCGAGTCTACATCCGCACCCTTCGCCCTCGTACTCTGCGAAGATGGATGGATGAGACTGCTTTGCGGCACATGTAATATGCCGCAAACCCTAATTTAGGAGTTTTCCGTCCATAATGCTTGGTATGGACGGTTTCTTGGCAAGCAAAGCCAATGGTCGACCATGCGGGGTCGGGCCGTGTGTATTCCATACCGCTTGAGGGTGATGGAATTGATCGTGGTCATCCAATCATGCTTGTGGAGTTGGATGACCGCGATCGATCATATCACGGCAAGCTAAGGCCGTGGGTATTCCATACCATGCTTGGGGTGATGGAATTGATCTCGTGGTCATCCAATCATGCTTGTGGAGTTGGATGATCGCGATCGGATCATATCCGGGAGATCGATACGATCAAGTCCGGATGCTCAATCGGGCTAATATAACACACCGAGAGGGGCTCAATCGGGCTAATATAACACACCGAGAGGGGCTCGGGCTAATATAACACACCGAGCATCGGCATTGTACGGGTATTTCAGACATGGTTTCATTATAGTGTTGGAGGTTCGTGTTACTCTATATATGAGTAACACTCAGTCTCATGCCACATCGATAATGATTCATTATAGTACTTGAGGTTCATGTTACTCTATAAGAGTAACACTCGGTCGTCATGCCACAATCGGGATAATGAGTACAGAAATACAAGGTGATATGAAATTCACAAGAAGGGATTGTTGCTACATGATCCATTCTTGGTGAATTAAGTGAGGGAATATCCAACACTTATAAATGGCTTTATCTTTTACAAGATGTCGGCAGCATGATTTTTCAGGTTTTTTACAATTTTAACCTTAAACGAAAATCCACCATCAACATTAAGTCCCCTGCCTAGCACATAATGGTTACATTATTGTGTGGTAGGCATGAGATGGTGACATGCATACATGAGAAAGACAAGGTAAAAGGAGTTTACCCGGAAGAGTGTCGGCCGACCGCTAGTTTTCCACGCCGTCACGCTTGTATGGAATCCCGGTGGGGGGTTTGGCTTCTTTGGGTATTCGAATCAGAAGAGGAAACCAAACAAAAGAGGAATCCTTGTTCTATTGGGATTCTTCTAATTTTTGTCTGTAAAAGAAGCCAAACCCCTTTCTCTTCTCACGAATTTTCTCTTTCTTCTTTTGTTCTCGTCCGCAACCTTGCCGCCGCCGATCGGCCGTCGTATTTGCCGCGGAATTGTTGCCGGAAACCGCCGCCGTCCGTTGCCGGAGTTGCTCCCGTCCGGCCGCTCAAGGTAGGTTTCGCTCCTTTTTTTTTTTTTTTTTTTTTTTTAACGGTCAAACCCTAGTTTTGTTAGGTAAATACCTTTTGTAAGACATATGCATGCTTAGCTTTCCCACCATTTGACTTGAATCCCGTAGACACGATTCCCATGAATAAAGAAAATCGTATTGTGATGTATGCGGATGAATGCGGCCCGCCGTATATGCTTAGGAACGTGGGTCTTATTCACATATGCTTGACTGAAATTTGAAACTTATACCGACTTGAAAGTTATACAGGAGAACTTGAAGTCAATACAGATCGAAACTTGTACTTAGGACTAAAATTAAATACTAGACCTGAAATCGACTGAATTTTGTGCCGGATTTGAATGGTATTTGGACCGGCCATTGCATGCTCCGCTCGTGAGTTGTGTCTTGCCGTGTGTGACTACACTTCTCATGTGCTTTCATACAAGTTCTAACTCTTGTCTTTTATCTCATTGCGGTAGAAAGAAGAGAACTCCTATCAATATGTCTCCGAAGATAATGTCGGGTGCCAAGTCGGGAAGTGTTGATGACTTCAAGGATATGCCGAACATCAATGATGAGTTGTTCACCTCGTCTTTTCCAAATATTAGGAAGCATCCTTCTCATAAGATAGTCTTGCTTTCCGATTCGTAAAATATGGATCTCGACCCATTTTCTTCTTCCGCACTTGTGATGAGATTTTGTCTCCAAAGGAACGAATATCCCTTCTCCTATTGACTTCAAGATTTGCCATGCTCCACTTGGGTTCTTATGAGGGATGGATGAGACGCATGTTGAGTAACAAGGGCATTAAGGACAATTTGACCAAAGCACAAATCCTCGATGCGGTCATGGCATCTCGCTACCCTCGAAATTAGGAAAGACACCGCGGCTTGATCACCTTCATTTCTCGGTGGCGTATTTCCACTCACATACCATATCTAGATGGGGAGAGATGACTATTACTTTGGAGAGTGTAGCCTGCATTAATGAACCCGCTCGTTCTTTGGAAGTCTTTCTTACGAACTCTACGATGCGGAACAAAGTAATTATGATGCTATATACTTCAAAAGGCGGAGGGATTCGAGAGTCCTGGACAAGGAGGAGAGAAAGGATGCGAGATGCTTTTATACTTGGTGGGTTTCGGAGTGGTCTTCTGCGAGTTGGAAAACGAGCTCAGCGTGATTGCGTTTCTGTCTTTATGGCTATCCGGGGATATATTTGATGATGGTTCAGGGAAGAAGACCATAAGAGGTGAGCTTGTTAAGATTGCCATAAGGCTGGCGCAGGGTGAAGTTCTTCCTCTAGGTGCATTGTTCCTTGGATCGCTGTATTCTCATTTGGACGCTTTAGCAATGGATATGCACGTTTCTAACGGGTACAAGAAGGTGGAGTCGCACGTTCACTTCGCTTTTCTTCAGGCGCTCTTATGGGAACACTTCAGAAGTTATGCTCGGCGGCTCGAGAATACTCCGATGGAATAAGAAGCGTCCTAAAGCCGGTGCGAAACTTGTGGAGGAATTTGACAACATTTCTTCCGTAGATTTTCGTCCATGGGGGCCGATTCACTCTTCCATCGTTCAGCCAAAGACCTTTGCCGACGATCCCAGCGTTGTGTTGCGTCTGATGTTAAGACCATGAGATCCGGGGAAATTATTTACCCGCAAACCGCATTCCAGGTATGTCCCGTCTCTATTTAACGAAGAACTTGCCGTGACTCCGTACAATATTGACAGGCTGCTTTCGTCCAAATGGGATTTGATCGGGGTGTTCCATTCATCCGTCCACCGGTAGTTTCAAAGGAATTTCTCTTGAATAGTCTCGAATGCCGACGTGTTCTTAGAGCGGGTGAGCCTTCCCTTGGCCTATTGGGAGAAAAAACCAAGAGACCGATAAGTACAAGGAATTTTGGAGGAGGCAACTGTTGGTTTTTCAGTGATTCTCGGAGAGTGTTGTGACAGATCCCCGTGGTGAACTATCTTCTGACGTCTTGACGAAGCATTTCCGGTTGAAGCCACTTCCAGCCAAACGGACCCCGTGAGAGTTGAGAGTCCCCAAGTAGGAGAGAGACTCAAGAGGCAAGCATGCTGGTCCTGGTAATTCTCAATTCCTCCAATATGCAGGTATTTAAATTTCTTCCGTCGGTTCTTTCATTTCTCAAGTGTAAATTCTTAAAACGATCCTTGCTTGAAATCGGGGAATATCGAAAGATAATGCTTTCACAAGGTTGGCACGCATCCAAAACGAGAAGGTTGGCGGACTGGTCCTCATGCTAAGAAGTCAAGGCAGACGGACCTTCATCTTTGAGAAGTCCGACGGTATGGAACTTCATCTCGAGAAGTCGACGGTATGGAACTTCATGCCGAGAAAGTCGACGGTATGGAACTTCATCCGAGAAGTCTCGACGGCATGGAACTTCATGTTGAGAAGTCCGGAGAAACCGCTCCTTTTTCTCGACCACTGACATAGATGATGAAAGCTCGGGTAAGGAACAAGGCGCTTCCTCGGTGATCTTGTTGACGGGCCGTGATGGAAATTAGCACCCAGTGAAAGAGAGGCGACACTGCTTTGTAGTTGGGGCGGCTCCCCCTCGAAATTCGTCCCGAACAGGGTTAAAATCAATATGGCCATTGTGGTGACTCCTTCGAAAAGCCCCCGCACCCGACAAGGTTCCTGCGGTTGGTGAATTATCGGTGATGCGGCCGGGGCTTTGTTCGATCCTCCTTTGATATCCCTTATCCAGGCCATGTGTTGGTTGGTGGATTCAGCGTCCCAGGCCCGGTTCAAAGAGTTGTACACAAAGCAATATGGGAGAAGCACGGTCATATTGCTACCACCACGAAACTCAAGAGTCGTCTTGCATTGGTCAACCGCGTCCAAGAAGCTTTATCTACTATCCAAGGGATGAGCGTCACGACCGGTCGAACAGGTTTCGAGGAGATGGTCAAGACCGGAAGTGCCATCGAGACGTGTTTGCGCAATACGGTTTCAATGCTCCTTGGTTCTTCGAAGGGTTCTCCAAGATTCGGAGTTTCGCAAATTACAGACGAAGTCCCCTCTACTTGGGAAGAAGAGGTCGAAAAGGCTGCCCATGGAGTTGAAGTCAGCGTGCCGTGCTCCAGTGAGGATGAAGGCCGACTTTCGCCCCGAAGGACGATTTATTTTTGAAGGACTTCCCTTGATGTGTGCCATATACTTGTCTCTTCTTTTTTAGATGTTTCTTCTTTTTGAGTGATAGTGAGGATTTTCTTTCGTAATTTGGCTTAGGTTTTGGATAGGTAATTGAATTGGCTTATTTTTGAGATAGTTTGTGAACAACCTTTTTGAAAGGGATTATGTTAAATGAAATTTGCATCTTGGTCATGAATGATTGCGCATGAAATTGCAAATGTTATGTAAAAGGGAGGTACGAATGGGAACAAACATGGCGTTTGATCACTGAGCCTCTTTTTCCACATGCGGGATGCTAAGCCCCAGTGGATTCTAAACTATCTTTCTTGTAAAGTTTTTGAGTAAAACTTACTTGATTTTGAAGCATCACCATATCGACAGAGTAGCCTTTCTAAGAAAATCCTCCGCAAGCTATCTCTCTCGAACCGAGCTTCTCCCGAACAATGCGCTTTAAAGCGTTGCATTCATCGGTGGGGTGATGAAGGAACCAGTGGTAATGACAGAAGTACCTCGGTCCATTACTTCTGATCGCAGGTGGGAGGCCGCATGGGGGTAGCTTCAACTCTCCATTTCGCACCCACGTCTCCGGTAGCTCCAGGATCTTCTTCACCGGGAAGGGGAAATGTAAGTACCTTGAGTCTAGCTTTTCCTGCGTTAGCGGGCGTTGCAATGTCTCTCCGTGGCTTTGATGTGGAATAGGAGATGAAGTTGTAAGACTTGCGGATGTCATCATATATGTGGATCGCTTGCTCAGGGCAGTGATGTGGAAGGTGTCGTAATGTCACTTCCGAGTGATCGAATTGAACGTTCCCATCCTCTCGTACTCACGCGTTCCTTGATTGATCTCTCCTTCCTCAAGCATTTCTTCACTCGGTTGAAAGGTTGATGCGGATTGAATCAGGTCTTCCGAGCTTGACAAGGGTCTTGAGATATAAATCTTCCAGGCGAGGATCCGTAAGATGCGAGCTCCATTTCTTTATCAGGTAGACGTTGTGGTACTCCGGGATAAGTCTTTTCCTCCGTGGAGTTGCCTCGAGTCTTCGTTGTCGGGCCGGACCATGTTGTTCGTATCTCCCCGAGTCCCCCGTGATCACGCGCTCTTCGCATCTCCACTAGTAAAAGGTGACTCCGACTAAGGATCCAGCCGTTTCTTGCCTTTGTTTGAGTAGACGCCGCCGACCCTTCTCGTAATTGTGCCGCTATATCATTCAAAAAGGCGAAACGTCTCGCCCGCACTTACTCGTGATACCGGCTTGATTCGCCAAGACATCCTCCAACATTCCAGCCTATGCTTCCCATGATATCTCGAACCACTGCAAGGACTCAGGGTGAAGATACATCGTGACACTAAAACCAAAGAATTGAGAATTCGATTTTTTGTAACCGAGAGATCAATCTCCCACCGTGGTCGCCAATTGTTGATGGGTGAAAACTACTCCTGCAGTAATTTGGTAATTCGGGGTGTGGATGAGGAATGAATTTAAACCTTCAACAAATGCACTCTGCGCGGTGAGTGCTTGTAGATTCGAGAGATCAATTCGTGCAAGTCCGGCCTAAACCAAGAAATGGGCCGTTCCGGACTTGTTTCGGTCACAAAGTGAAGGAGATGGGGTTGATCTTAGGGAGGGAAGCGAAGAAGGTGTTGAGATTGTGAAGGTGTTGGCTTGCTTATGACTTGTAACGTAAAGATGAGCAAGCTTACGGTTGATGCAAGCAGGTGCCCGAGTGTTTGAATACGGTTTTTTGTATTAACACTTGGTTTCTGTCGACTGAACTTGTATTGTTCTATCGTCTGTTATTCCCTGTTTGAAATAGGGCGGAGAACCTATTTATACAAGTCATTGAGCCTCATTCACGTTTCTCGTGGGAAGTGGAGGTAATGGAATGATGGAGTGGTGGAGTTGTGTGTCGGTAGCATACGACCGGTCTTGCCCACTTTTCCTGTTCATCTCTAACCGTCCATGACTCCCTAACACGTTCTTGTGATGGCGCGTTGCACGCCGGGCCGTAAACCGCTTGACCAATACCCCGGTAAGTATCCCCCGTTTGTGACATGATTGATAACGGAATGGGATCGTGGATCCACGGAAGGTAGCATGTAATGCCGAATTGAATAACTGCGTTATTGAGAAAGTCGATACTTGTGGAGTATCGTGTGTATTTATATGTGCTTGCATTGGGGTGTGGTAAAGTGATGGGTAATGACTCACTATCCAAATAACTCCCGACTGTGGGTTGTATAACCAAGTCGGTGAAGTCGGACGGATGAGATGATGTTTGAGACACTCATCTGCGGCCAGATTGATGAAATTAGGTTTTAAAAGAGGTGCGCAAGCATCACTCTTGACTTGGTCGAAACCAAGCATGGGAAGGATTTTGTAGAGGACCGACCATACATGCGTGTTGATTTCTGGCATGATGGTGTACACGTCCATGTCTCTCCGTCTCATGAAGATGCAATCTAGGCCACTCAATTTGACCGTCAAAGAGGAGTGGTTGAGATCGGTTTGCGGCAGAAATCCCTTGCCGCAAAGGAGTTGGAAACCGCATGACATCCCAAGTTTTGGGCGTGCGTTCCAAGACGACCCATCTTGGTCGGTCTTGGTCGATCATACTACCGTGTAGGTGGTAGGTTGGTGTTCACACCTATACTTGATTATCCCATGAAAATGTGATCTAAGCCACTCAAATCATCCGGTGAAGTTGAGCGGTCGAGATCAGTTTAGGATTTGGGAGTGTAACCGCACCCAGTTTGGGCGTGCGTTTTGGGTCCAGCCGGGCATGGTATGCCTTGGCCGACCGCAAGAGGAGGTAGATGGGCCCACGGTGGTCATGCTGGTATGACCGGCCTTGGTTAATCCAACGTGACCCTCCATTCGTACCGGAGAAGATGGACGCGCGTGATGACTTGAAACCCTAATTTTGGCTTTCAAAGCCACGCGACCATGCTCTTTGGGCGGACGAATTTGTTGTAACCAACCATGGTTGGCTTTGACCGATTGATCAAGTGTGTAGGCGGTCACACGGTGATCGTGTTGACATGCTCACGGGCCCTTCGAGTCTACATCCGCACCCTTCGTCCGTACTTGCGAAGATGGATGGATGAGACCTGTTTTGCGGCACATGTAATATGCCGCAAACCCTAATTTAGGGTTTTCCGTCCATAATGCTTGGTATGGACGGTTTCTTTGGCAAGCAAAGCCAATGGTCGACCATGCGGGGTATTTGGTGTGTATTCCATACCGCTGAGGGTGATGGAATTGATCCGTGGTCATCCAATCATGCTTGTGGAGTTGGATGACCGCGATCGAATCATATCCGGCAAGCTAAGGCCGTGGGTATTCCATACCATGCTTGGGGTGATGGAATTGATCCGTGGTCATCCAATCATGCTTGTGGAGTTGGATGATTGCGATCGAATCATATCCGAGACCGATCTGATCAAGTCCTGGGATGCTCAATCGAGCTAATATAACACACCGAGAGGGGCTCAATCGGGCTAATATAACACACCGAGAGGGGCTCGGGCTAATATAACACACCGAGCATCACCCGTACGGTATTTCGTACATGGTTTCATTATAGTGCTTGGAGGTTCGTGTTACTCTATATATGAGTAACACTGGAGTCTCATGCCACACCGATAATGATTCATTATAGTACTTGGAGGTTCATGTTACTCTATAAGAGTAACACTCGGTCGCCATGCCACACCGATAATGAGTACAGAAATACAAGGCCGATATGAAATTCACAAGAAGGGATTGTTGCTACATGATCCATTCTTGGTGAATTAAGTGAGGGAATATCCAACACTTATAAATGGCTTTATCTTTACAAGATGTCGGGCCGCATGATTTTTCAGTTTTTTTACAATTTTAACCTTAAACGAAAATCCACCATCAACAAAGACGATACCAAGTGTGATCGTCATGGACAAAGTCTGGGACAAGTAGAACAACAAGGTATACACTTCATAATAGTTACAATATGAAATCGATATACTATAGGATCACAATAAAGTGTCTTGGATTAACGTACTAGTTATTTACTTTTAACTATAATAAAATAATTATAATTACGTAATGTAAAAGTAAATCCCACAACAAGATTTTGCTAACGAGGAAACCGCAAATGCAAAAAAAAAAAAAAAACGGGACCTAGTACAGTTTTGAATACTCGGAATTAAGACGATATACACAGATCAAAGCCAACTTCGTATGATTGATGCCAAGTAATCTACCCCTAGTTACTTAGTTCCATCATTATCCCCGCTCCTACAACCGTCTAGCCGACGCACATGAATCCCAAGATAGAAATCACTACCTTGAGTTGATTTATCGATGTAAAGTCTTAAGCACTCAACTCCTTTTCATCGTATTCCAAACATTAAAGGAATAAAGCTGCTTAGTAACTCCTCTATCAATATTTTAAGAAAAGATATGTTGAGTTATGAAAAAGTTCTTCCGTTTAAACAAGTAAACTCCTTTATCGAGGTAAGATCAATCAAGATCCGAAATAATCATATCTAGATTCACGCCTATCGATTCTTGACTTCGAAGAATACCACCAAATGATAGTTGCCGATCTATAAGACTACTTAATCAAATCTATCAAACATAAATCGGATCTTGTCAATTGATATTTTGCATATGATCATCAAAAATACATGATTATGCTAATGTTGTTTATGATTTTCTTAAACAATTTCAAGAAGCAAAGATTAAGCTTGTCAAAGCATTAAAGCCAAGACATATTAAGGACTCGAGTTGGAAACGGTTTCGCTCGACCTTGTTCTCATGAAATCACATTTTAACGATCTTCTCAATGAAGAGATATTTTTGGAGAGTTCGTGGATGTTGTTGATGACAAACTCAAAGGTCTCATAACCAATAACGTTTCATCCTAGGTATTTAATTAGTGTTTTTCTTCTTTGTTTTCACTAGTTAACTCATTGTAGGAATTTTACTCTTATTGTTTAAGGAGGAACACTAATTTTTGGAGTAGTTTTTATGTGTGTTGATGGTGGATTTTTGCGCAAGGGATAAAATCATAAAATCATGATATCGCATGTTTCGACTCGACTTCAAGAATGTATGTGACGATTCATATTTTATGATTCGTGAACCATTTCACGATCTCTAATCGCGCAAACATTCCTCTCACAGTTGTGATGAATATGTTTCTCGAACGGCCTCTCGGTGGGCGTTCGGTGCTTCACACATTTCATCATCACCTTTACATAGAATCAAAATGATTGGGCGCTCCTAGACATAATGTTTGTTAGAGAGCTTAACGCCTTCAGGACTCCACGTTGCTCGTTGTTCCCCGACTACGTAGAGAGACCGTGTATAGAATCTCTTAATGATTGAGAGGTTCCTAGAATAATGTTTGTTAGAGAGCTTAACGCCTTTAGGACGTCACGCTGCTCGTTGTTCCCTGACTATACACCCCTCAGAACGAATATGATGCTTCAATTATCTCATATCTCAATTTTGCAAATAGATTAATTCTAGCATATCATTCATCAACTGAATTCCTACAAAATAATATATCTATCTCATTACTCTGCTCCATGGCTGATCCTCAGCTGGATCCCATAGATTAGTAATAGATAACCATTTTATCTCATTACTCCGTTCCCTAAATTCTCAACTTCAATTCTATGGATTAGTAATAGATACTCAATTAATTTTATTGCTCCGTTTCATGACTGATTCTCAGTTGAATTTCACGTATTAGCAATAAATATTCAACAATCATGCATCTGAGCCACCACCGAGTAAGCCCCAAGAAAATGGTGCGAGTATACTTAGCAAATAATGCACAAACGAGCACCCGAACGCACGATCGATAATTCGAAAATATGGACAAACAAGGAAACATGTGCAAAATGGGGAGGCAAATAATATTAATAAAATGATAGAGAGGCGCCTATGCGGACCGGGCCCACCGACCGGACGGTCATGCCGCCGTGAGCAAAACTCTTAGTTTCTCCATACTTTCCATCAAAAAATGAAAAAATAGTAAAAAAATAGGGAAAGGTGTCACGGGACCAGGCCACCTAGCCGGCCGTCCATGCCCTAGCCGTGGCCGGTCCCACACCTTACAATTCCTTATTTTCTCATATTATTATATCCTTCATCTCATGGAACTCTATCATTTAAGCGAAAACCCTAGTTTTTCAATATTTACTCAAATATTTCTCAAACCATGAAATAGCCAAAAAGTCAAATGGTCACGTGACCGACTAGGGGGATTCTCACTTCAAAAATTAAAATATTATTGTTTTAATTTTCTCTAATATTGGTCACACGAGCAAAATTCTACTTTTGAGCAAAATCGAGAGTTTCGTTCAAAGATCAAGCTCTCCTGAAAATCCAAAATATTGCTCAAACCGCACCAAAAAATACCAAAACTCTCAGGATCGAGACACGGGGCAAAGATGGTGACACGGCATGCTACTTGACTCGACCAAAGGTTGGCCCTTAGACTTGCAAGGAGCCGGTCCCACACTTTTTCATAATTTTGACCTAATTATCTCTCAACCTGCTCATATTGGGTCCAAACTTTCTCCAACCAACTTGGGATTTGCTCAATCAACCATCATCCCGGTCCCACGACCACCAAGGGTAGGTCCCATCACCCCTTGGTCGGTCCCTCATCTCTCCATAACTAGGTCTTATTACCTAACTCTCACACGAGCACTATTTCAATAAATGATTAAACCAGCATTTAATCATCCTTTCACCAACTGGTCAACAAAGGACTTTGGTGCATGCTCATTCAAGCACAGGCGCTACATGGACGTCCATCATCCCATGTATACGGTCCCTCCTTCACTCAGTGACTTATTTTCAGTAAATTGTCAACTGATCAGCAATTGATCAAAATTAGGGTTTTCGAACGAATGCTCTACAAGTCATAATTTTGAGAAAGTTCACACACTAATAATTTTATGTTGATCCAGCAATCAACATCTAGATTAATTATATAATATTTGGTCCATCTACCAATATTTTAATTAATATTTTATTTGGTCATGCTACCAATAATTCATCAAATTGAGCAATATTTGCTCAAACGCTTGAATATTGATTCAACTATCAATATTCAAAGAATTCATCGAATGAGCAATATTTGTGATTCAACTATCAATATTCAAGTAATTCATCAAATGAGCAATATTTGCTCGACGCTTTAAAATTGATTCAACTATGAATATTCGCATGAATTCATCGAATGAGCAATATTTGCTCGATGCTCGAATATTGATTCAACTATCAATATTCGGTAATTCATCGAATGAGCAATATTTGCTTTCGATTCTCGAATATTGATTCAATGTCAATATTCAAGTAATTTATCGAATGAGCAATATTTGCTTTCGAGACCTTTCGAATATTGATTCAACTATCAATATTCGGTAATTCATCGAATGAGCAATATTTGCTCAGATTTATCGATATTCATTATGTTGATTCAATTATCAACATTATTTCATCCAAGAACTACACGTCATCGAGACATATATGTTCAATCCATAAATCATAGAGCATTCAAGTAATCATGCTTGACTTAACAATACTTAGACTTCATTCTAATCAAGTCGGCCGGTTGATCGATCAAATACACGTCGCCTTTGCATACCCACGTTCGTGAGACATCAATCACGTCACATGGGGGATATTAATTAGGGTTTTGTTCTGGCGGCCTACGACACGTGTGTTCATCCACGATGAGAAATGTGAGTAAGTCGTGCAAGCAGTTGAGGGAGTTAGCAAAGTAGTGGGTGGATAGTTAACCAAGTCTCCGAACGATGAAACTGGTTTAAACCACGATTTCCCACTCTTTCACTCGAGCTACTGCCACACTTACTAAAGATCAATGTGTCTACTATTCTAGCAATATAAATAAGTCTCCGAATCCGTGATTGAAAAACGAGAAGAATTATGATCCGAGCAATCACACTCAAGAATTCAATCAATCAACCAGAACTTATTCGAACCCAGCTGTTCATTTACAGAAACCCAATACACATTCACAATCCTTGATCACCATTGATCTCACACACTTCTCAGCTTCCCTAGTACAGATTAACCCTCTTCCCTCTTTGTGACCGAATTGACTCTGGAACGACCATTTCTTGGTTTAGGACGGAGTCCTACAGATTGATCTCTCGAACTCAAAGCACTCCCGTGAAGTGCATCTGCTTGAGGTTAGGCGATTTTCTCGATTGAGGAGCCTCCGTCTCGCACGGTCGTCTCTTTATTCCCCGAAAAACCAAAGAAATCGTTTTTCCCCATCAAAGATTGGAGACCACGGTGGGAGATTAACCTCTCGGTTGCAATCTCAAATTTTCACAAAGATGGTTGGTCTTAGGTCTAACTCAACTACTCCAAATTCCAAATAATCTTTCGAATAGTAATGTTCCTCCTTCCAACACTCTATCTAATGGCATGGTTGGGGAAATCCGACCTTGATCGAGTTAGCACGGCACAAGAGATTCACACAAGGAACATGGACCCGATGAAAGAGACGATAAACAACATACTTAATTTCCTCGATCGATCGACATCGATTTGAACAAAGTGCTCGCTTTCAAGGGGAATTTCGACACTATGGGCTAACCCCTCAACCGATGATTATCCCCAAGCCAACATTTTCACTACTTATAGAAAGCCGGTGGATTAGGAAGTCAAGCATTTAATCGAGAATGTATGTGAACTCCTTCACTTCTCTAGAGATCAACGTATGAACACGTTTGTCGCACTCAACCAAATATCATATGATACGCGAATAGTTCCATCGTAGTAGTCGAGGAAGTGTCCATGGCATCCGAACATTCGATCAACAACATCACCTTCACCGAAGAAGACCAATGGCGGGAAGAAGGACATAATCGGGCCTCAGACAGAACTGTTTTCATCAAAGACCTCCGAATTTAGGGAGAGCTCTTATGGATACGGCGCTTTTTACAAATATCGTCACTATGAAGTCTCTCAAGGCAGCCAAGGTTCCACAAATCAAAATTGTTCATCATCCCATATAAATGACGGGTTTTGAAGGAAGCGAGCCACACATATGGATACGCCTATGTGGATATGAAAATGGGACATATTAAATCAACAATCAAATTTCACGTGATTGAGAAAGATCATGATTATCACATGATACTCGGGCGACCATGGCTCCATGATAATAAGGTCGTTCCTTGACATACCATCAATGTATGAAGACTTTGCTCAACAACAAGATCGTCCGCATTGCAGCCTCGCCTTCTCCTTATCTCCCAGGTTTATGATGTTGAGTTCCAGAACCACCAAAAAGCATCCCTATTCTCCAAGAAAGATATCGATACTCCTCCGGGTTGGAAGTCTATTGAGAAAGATCTTGACAAGCCATCCTGTGCAGGACAATGCCGGTCCAACCTGGCCATGGGCCGATCTATGCCTTCCAACTATGCCATGTCGGGTTGGACGGCGACCGCTTGAGACCGTCATTGCGTCTTATGCGTACATGTTTTCCAAGCCGCTCCACACCAGCCCAACCATCCTACTCTAGGCCGGTGTTCGGTGGTCGTTTGGGAGGCGTGGTATGCATTCGACCGACCAGTCATAAACGGCCCGTTGGTGGTCATTAAGGTGGTAGCCCGCTCCCGGTGAGGATCGTCTAGGTTGGTTAAATCATGCGGCCAACTTTGCGTGGTCGTGATTATTTCGAGACCGACATGGACAGATGAGATGCTCGATCGGGCTAGTATAGCACACCGAGAGATGTATGCTCAATCGGGCTAGTATAACACACCGAGAGATGTATGCTCAATCGGGCTAGTATAACACACCGAGAGTTGTAGCACGTACGGTATTTCGTGCATGCCTCATTAGTTACACTTGGAGATTCGTGTTACTCACTGGGACCAACACTCGGTCGTCATGCCGCACCAATAATGAGAGTTCAATGGAACAACACAAGAAATACAAGGCTAGTTATGCGTTAATTGACAATGCTATAAATTCATAGGGTATATGGAATTGTTGCTACATGCTCCATTTTAGGTGAATTAGTAAAGTGGAGAAGTATTCATCACTTATCAGTGGCTTTATCCTTTGCACGATGTCAGCGCATAATTTTGGATTTTACAATTTTAGCCTTGAACGAAAATCCACCATCAACACTCGTAAAGAACGTTTAATTTTGATCAAGTGGTTTTGTTGTTTGTGTTTCAATTTGATATTATAAGTATTAAACTGTTTTACTAATTGAAATGCCGTCTATTTTGCGAAATTATTATAAAATGCAAGTGAATAAAAGTTAAACTAGTGTAATTTTTAAACAACTGCCAAACACCCCTCTCATCTTTCTGGCTTTAAAGCCCATCATCAATGGAATGAGATAAGAAGAATAAAATCTCATCATGTTTTTTTTCTTCTTCTTCTGAAACCCATTATTAGAGCGGCAATGAAAATGTTTTGAGAGCTGCATCGGATTAAAGTGTCCTAAATAGGATAGGGGGCCTAATAAATAACAAACGTTCAGATAATTAATTTTATTATCTTATTATCCTTCCCATATGTCTATTTTTTTTTCGTAAGTTAAAATGCATTCAAAAGACTAACTTAGGGAGTTAGTAACCCTTAAATCTAATTGAGTAGAGCCATTGGATGTTGGCTATTAGGATCCACCCGAACGTTTGATTTATCTACTTCTAAAGCAAATTTAATACATGACGGAGGTTCATTTCTCCAGTTAAGAAGATTGCTAAAGGATTTAGCTTCCTTAGCCAAAATATCAGCTACATTGTTTGATGTTCTTGGCACATAAAAGAAACCCAAAAAATTTTGGCAGGGTTTAAACTTTGTACGAACTTCATCCATGGTAGCCTGATTCTGCCAAGTAATTTGAGACTGTGTCCCATTTAGATAATCAAACAGATTCTTGCAATCACCTTCTACACTGAAATTGGAAAGACTTTCCTCTTTAGATCATTGAGCTGCTTGTAGGAGCCCTAGCGCTTCTGCTTCTTCTGAAGATGAGGCTGTAATTGGTCCTGCTCTTCCTTGTTCAAAATTTCATGCAGCATTTCTGAAAATTAAAGAAAAACCTGCCGACACATCTATGGAAATCCAAGATGCATCAATATTTATCTTATTTTGACCAGTTCATGGAGCTTGCCAAGTATCGTTAGAGGAATTCCCTGTATTAGTTGATCTATTATGAGTTGTGTATTTATCCTTATGCCAGAACACCAAATGTCTCTAGAGCTAATTGATTATGGGTTTGTTGTTTTTACTAAAGCAAACTTAACCTAACCTAACCTAACCAGGGTAGTTAAGCTAACTCGACCAGGGAAGGTAGGTTAGAGATAAAAGGGTTGAGTTAACTCACTGAGTCACACTGAATCTAACTTGCACATATTTATCCCTTTTAGAGGATTTGGACTGGGACAACCCCTTTCCATAAAATGTCAAATTTTCTTGACCTTCGCTCATAATCTAATAATATTCCCCAAAAAAAGGTTTTGATTAATATAGTCTATGGACCATTGTTCACATATTTATCCCCTTTAGAGGATTTGGACTGGGACAACCCCTTTCCATAAAATGTCAAATTTTCTTGACCTTCGCTCATAATCTAATAATATTCCCCAAAAAAAGGTTTTGATTAATATAGTCTATGGACCATTGTTCTGATTATCACAACACAAAAGTTCAATTTCACAAAAATTATTTTGTCCCAATTTATAATGCCTATGCTAATTATAACCCAAATTTTCTTTCTCAATTCACCGATTCAACTCGGGGTGCCTGTGCCTATTCAATCTATCTCCCAACTATGATACAACTGAAAGGGTGAATCCTAGATTTACCTTTTCCTTTTAAAATAATGGGGGATTTTGTGTTTCCCCTTAAAAAGATATCTAATTTGCATTACCCCCTCTACAAATTCATAATCGGTAAAACCCCCTCTCTGTTATAACTTCCGTTACCAGCTAGTTAATTGTGCACGTGCAGTGCTCGTGTGTTTAATAAATAAACATTTAATTCAAAAATCTTGAAATACCAGCTTAAAACAAAAAAATAGACATGTTGTTGAACATCACCCGTTAATCTTTTATGTTGAACATGTCGATTTCCTCGATTTAATCCGTCATAGTTAGATCTGCAAATGACAAAACTAAAAATCCACACCACAAAAGTAGTTAGATAATCAAAACAACCTTTACAATATATTCTATCAAAAAAAAAAAAAAAAAAAAAAAACCCTGCAATATCAGGATTACTTTTTTTTTGAAAGATTACCAAATCATCTATTTGCATAAAAAAACCCAAATTTTCTGTTTGTCATCTCCTCTATCCAAAATTAATTGACCCACCAATTAAGTTACCATCATTTATTTGTAATCAGCTTACAAGTCTGAATTTTGATTTTGATTTCCGCCATTAAACAATTTTCTAGAATATAATTTCTAGCCCTATAAACAGAGCAACTCAGATCCAAGAATAATCCCAGATTGGGTCAATGTTTAGAATTTTATTGTTTTCAACATGATTTAATTGGGTATCAAGAATACAAATTGTTGATTGCAAATTTAAGATCAGATTTGATGTGTGCTTACAAATTTATGAGGGAAATCATATGTCATGGAAGAAACCACAACATTCGAGTAATTAAGATCAAAATCATATACAAATAGAATGAAAACGCATCATTTCTTTTTATCGATTTTCTTGATGAATTCTTCGATTTCAACTTCGAGATATCTTCTCCAAGAACATCGACCTTGAGAAGAAACGCGTCCGCTTTTCATTTTCTGCTAGAGGATATTTTTAGGTTTTTAATTTTATTAGTATTTAATTTATTACACACACGCGCACTACACGTGTACAATTAACTAGTTGGTAACGGAAATTATAACAGAAAGGGGGTTTTACCTATTATGAATTTGTAGAGGGGGTAATGCAAATTAGCTATCTTTTTTGAGGGGGAAACGCAAAATCCCCCTAAAATAATCGATTACTAAAATCTTTGTTTAAATGTTCACCATTCACAAATTGATTGCTTTAGACTATAGCTTTTGTATTCATTTCATCTAACTTTTATTGTCAATTTGTCATTGACTTCAATTTCTTGTACGAAATAACTAAGAAATTGCTATCTTGATAACCTCTCATTTACCAAAGATTTTTCGCACGGTAATAAAAACCATTGAGATTCAAGCTATCATGTCGCTGCTTATGTTCTTGTGCACTTGTCTGTTCTTATCCTCAAAATGCACCTTTGCAACTGATATCATCATTATGGCTCCAGAAGAACATCTCTGTGTTGGCAAGGTCTTAGTTTCATCGAGTCAAACCTTTAAATTAATTTCTTCAGTAGAAATGTTAGAGCACTCTGGTTTACTTGCATAAAAAAATGATACCAAGAATGAGGGTAACAGTCTTGCAAAAAAAAGAAAGAGAATGAGGTTAACCCCTGTGAACTAATGGAACCAGGTTTTGATCATTGAGTCGCAGGTTTAATGACTCACTGCTTCACTACTCAGTGCCGAATTTTGGGCTATGAATAGAAGCTTTTGGTCAAAATCTACTGACGAAAATCAAATAGGCTATGGTTAATAATGATGGGTTATATTGTTAATCTTATCTAATCACTAATCTTAGATTCTTAATCAATTTTACTAACGCAAACTAGAGGTTTTTTAGCCAAAACTAGCAGGATAAGGGGTTTGGGGATTTTCATGACTTATTCATCCTCGAAAAGTCCCCAGTGCCCCAATAATAGGTGTCTTTTTTTTTTTTCGTATCAAGCGATGGCTAGGCCGGGCCCTTAGCCTATCAGGCCGACCCACTGTCTGGACCTACCCGCTAACCCCACTAACTACCCAACCTGCTGAACTCGCCCACCCGTAGGGGAGAGGATGCTGTTCTACAGTGTCCCCATAAAATCTCTAAATATGAAAATTTCAATCATTTACTGTCATAAAACCTCAATTAATAGAACTCCTGAAGCTAACCATTAAGTACTTCTTCAAATTCAGATATACTCATCGAACCATTAAATTTGGTTCAATCCAAAAAAGTAAGAAAGTTAGATATAGACAATCTTGGACGAAGAAGACAGTAGACACACTACTCCGTGGAAGGCTTAGGCTTATCTCCAAATAGACGTGATACCATATCTCGGACTAATTGATAAACCCAGACTATAAGTTTAAAGTCTATGGTAAGACCTCTAAATTTGATATCCGCTTCAAACCAACCTTCCTCTTCCTCATCTTTCTTTTTCTCTTCTTTGTTCTGCAATCAGAAAAACATCATGTTAGAATAGGTTTTTATTGTTGTTTCTTTCAAGCTCTCCTCCTTAATTCAAGTAGGTGACATATCAAACTTTGTAGTAAACTTGTGATCACAAAACAACCCTGCAATTAATCAAAGTATAATAACTAGATACACAAAAGCATGAACCCATCTCAAAGAACACTCACAAGATATACCAAAAAACGAAGTAATCAGTGAACAATAACTAGATACACAAAAAGATCACTCCTACCCAACAACAGCAAAAACCACTTCAAACAGTAATAAATTTACCTCCATTATATATTATATAATTTAGATCTCGCCAGTGCTGACGCTTCAACAGACAGATCACAAACACTTTTCACCGTTCAACAACAGCCGATCTCCCTAAAGTCTCAGCATAAGCTTTCCTAATTGCCGAATTTCATTACTCAACCAACCCACTAAACGAGGAACCAATATGACCAACCGATTCTGTTTCGAGATTCCACCAGCATTAACAACACTAGTAATCAAATTTAACGAAGTTCGACTTTCAAGAAACCTCCCTTTTACCGCACCACTCCAAAGTAGCATACTTTTTCAACTCCTACTCACACACCAAGTAGGAAAAAAAACAGCCAAACCAAAACATAAAGGTGTAATAATAACAAACATGAATAATACTAACTGAAACTACCATATTAAGACTTTCTCCGAACAGGGACACTACTTGAAACATCAAAAAGAAAACATACTAGTAGTATAAATTCTTCAAGCATTGTTACCAACACCTTTCAGGCATATTAACAAACACTTAGTACACAGCTATGCTGTACCTATGAGTTTGTTAAACAAAAACCTACTAGCTGAAAAACTCACATTACTTGGCCACATATGGAGACTTTAAGTGGAATCGTTACATAAACTTAGAATACTATTCAAATTAGCTGCAAAGAATTCTACATCCCCAATTGCAACAAGCAGCGGTAGGAATTGGAAACTAAACAGGGACAAACTAATTCCAGCACTATGACACCTCAACTAACTTTGTGTAATACAAGACTTTTGAGGTAACCTGAGTATAGATAATTACAATTAAGATATTTACCTCAGGAGATGTAGAAGTAGAGACAGAGGCAGAAGCCTTCTTTTCCACAGCAAGATTAGAGCCTTTAGTGATTGAAATGTCCCAGCCAAGGTCTTCACCTTTGTATGAGCATTTAAACTCACTGTTCTTCAGTAAAAACTTCTTCAGAAACCCCTTCTATTAGAAGAAATCTTACTGTCAGTCATTTAGTTGCGGAGTAAACTTTATAATCAGAAAAAACCCTACTAAACTCACCTGGAAAATCCTGGGAGAAACAGGTCTGTTTGGTGGAGTCTCTGGTTTCTTAGATTGTCTGTTATCTTCTCCTAAGAATTTAAGAAACTTACATAGCTTCAATGAGCAATCAATAAAACCTAGGGTTTCTAGTTTGGAATTAATGAATTGGTGAAGTTCGAAAGATACAAGTTATAACACAGACATTACCCGAAGCCTCAGTTTTGGCATATTCTTCTTCGGCAGTAGGAGATGCAGATTCCCCTAATCCATTAAACGAATTTGATACAGCGTAAGTGAGTAATTAAGAAAACCTAGGGTTTTAATCTAGACTTATGTACATACAAGTTACAAATGTAAAAGTATCTGACTATTATCAACACAATCATTATCAAGTACTAATACTGAAGATCAAAAAGAAACACAGAAAATATACCAGGAACCTCAGTTTTACAAGATTCTTCTTTACATCCTGTTTCTTTCATAGTCACTTCGCCGGATTCAGAATTTTCTGTAGAAGAGGAAAAAAGAAAAACAACACATGGAGAGAAGAACTAAAGAGATCAGAGGAAATTACCGGTGGATGATTTTGCTTCATTCTAAGTAAAATCATAACACAAACACATATAGGAGAAGAACCAAACAAGACGAACCAACAAATTTTATACCAGTATCAACTGATTTCGATTCTGATTGAGATTCTTGTTCGCCGCAATTAGTGGATTTAGGTAATTCTGTATAAAAATCAAACACAAACAAATTTAGGAGAAAGATTAAAAGACACAACAACAACATTAGGGAAATTAGGTTTTCCTGTATAAAAATCATAACACAAACACATAAGAGAAGAATCAAACAAGATAAACAACAAACTTTTTACCAGTATCAACTGATTTCGATTCCGATTGAGATTCTTGTTCGCCGCCATTAGCAGATTCAGGTAATTCTGTATAAAAATCAAACACAAACAAATTACAAATGTAAGAGAAATAATCAAAGAAAATGAAAGAAACAACAATTTTGTTCCCATTCTCATCAGTTGTTGTCGCTGATTTTGGTTGCAAATCTTGCTCACTAACAACATTAGGGGAATTAGGTTTTTCAGTATAAAAATCACGATGCAAACATATTTAGAAGAAAGAATCAGAGAAGATGCAAAGAAACAACAAGTTTTTTACCATTCTCATCGGTTCTTGACGTTGATTCGATATCAGGTTCAGCGGATGAAGATGATGCTGCTGCTGCTTTTTTCTCGGTACCTGCGGGAGTCTTAGATGTAGCATTAGATTTCTCCTTAGATTTCAATTGAATTGAGAAATCAAACGACGCCATTGCAACTGAAAGTTAAGGAAGTTTCCAGAAGAAGGAAAGGTAGAGAATGAAATGTAGAATGAAATGGAGTTCAGAGAGGGAAAACTTTCTTTTTTGTTTCTTCTGCGAAATAGACCAATTACCAATATATATATATATATATATAAGAACCAAGTGTGCCAGTCGGACAACTAGAGAATTAAGCGCTTGGGCCCTCTCTTTACTCTCCCTTACTCTCGTGACCTTGGGCTTGAGGATGGTAACAATTTCGAGCCCAGTTGAAAGAGAGGGGCCAAAGAAGAAAGTAGAAATAAGGGGAAATTATCGTTTGGTCCTTTTTAGGTGTTTCGAAGACTATTTGGTCTTGTGGGAAAAGGCATTTCCTATTTGTTTCATAATTATTTGAAAATATAAATGGACAAAAATATCCTTTTATATTATTTTATCATTAATTTTCTTAACTTTTTAATTTCCATAATTATTTGAATTCATGTAGTCTGATGAACTCTGAACTTCCTACTTATTTTCTTGTAGGAGTTCATTCCGCTTGATGAACTATTAGGTGTTTGGTAAAGCTTTTTATAGATCGAGTTCGTTCTTAAAAATGAAGCAAAAAAATTCATTATTGTGAACAAAAAACAGAGTTCATTCTTTCGAATGAACACTTAATCAAAAACACCAAATCAAGTATGAAAACATAGTCCATTCTTTCAAATGAATACCCAATCAAAGTTCATTACTATGAACAAAAATCAGAATTCATTCGTCAAAATGAAGACCTATCAAAAACAAACTAATTCAAACCTAAAAACATAGTTCATTCTTTAAAATGAACACCTAATAATTCAATATCTAAAAACAAAGTTCATTCTACACACACAAAAAATCACAGAGCTCATTCTTTCGAATGAACACCTAATAATTTAAGATCTAAAACGGATTTCATTCTTTAACATGAACACACAATAAAAATCAGAGTTTATTTTTTCCGAATGAACACCTCATAAAAAGATCTAAAAAGATAGTGTACATTCTTTAAATCGTCATCATCTTCAACAATAGCAACAGTAGAAGAGAAGAAGAACACAAAAAATCTTCATCGTTCATCGTCATCTTCATTGTTAAAAACCTAGAAAAACATAAAAAGAAGGAATATTTTCATCATCGTCATCTTCATAAGCAACCACAAAAAAAAAAAAAAAAAAAAAAAAGGAAAAAAAGAGAGAGAGAAAATATATATGAAAAAAGAATATAGAGAAAACAAATCTGAAAATAATTCCTTCTCTCTTAATAATTGAGTGTATATATATGGTCCCAAATTAAAAGGGTATTTATGCCACTATCAAAGGACATCCGCCATGGGTATTGTCACTTACTAGGACCAAAACAATAATTTATGGGACCAAACAACAATATATATTTTACAAAATGACCAAATTAACTCTATTATATTATTTCTAGGACTAGATGGTAGTTTCTACTATAAATAATCGTTTAGTCCCAACTCCCAAAATTATCGGGTTTTAGACTCTCTAGTCATCCCTTCTAAAGCCTACTACTAAGATGTCCAAATTTACCTGATCTAATACGATTCGGTCCTTTTGTTAATGATTCAACCCAAAATGATTCTTTTTGACTAGTATAGAAGCACGCGATGCGCCTGCCGTTTCGTTCCAGAGCATATCAAAATTTTCATTCAGTAATGTTTCAATTACATACTCATTTTATACACACAAAAAGAGTGTATTCGCATATCATAGTAAGCAAAACAATATCAATAACGAATGTAATTATGCCTTACAAAAACCGTGGCCACTTCTTGCTTGCTGATTCTAGGGCTAAAAACACTATCAGCAACGAACATAATTCTTCCTTATAACAACTTGTAGCCGCTTCTTGCTCTATGATTCTAGGGCTACGACGGGTGAACCAAGACTTCCTTGCCTTCCATTGCTACAAAAGGTATATCCTCAATCAAAAAACATAAAAGAGAACTTCTATAACCGGTGTTTTGCATGCTAATTATTATGATTCAAAAATGAAAAGTGGAGAATTAGTTGCTCACATCAACTTCATAAATCACCTTAATAATATCTTTACAATACCGCTAAATTAGACCCTGCTTTGTATGCACTAGCTTAATGGACACCACCACCGATGGCTAATTTTCGTACATCTCGATGCACCCGCACTAAAAAGAGAACATACTTGGTTTACACTTTATATGAGGTCTAATTGAAATACACGACAAATTTATTAGGTGATTTAGTTAGACATGGCAGAAATCAAGAACGAAGTGCGGTTTTGAACACCTTTGTTATGACAGATAACTATGTGACGTATGTTGCACATCTTAACTTCGATATTACACATCCATTAATTGAGGTATATAAAGACATACACATACCAACCTCTGATAGTTTGATTCCTGAACTTTACCTCTCTTAAATAAAAAACATCAGTAGCTTAAGAGTTTTGGTTGGAACTTGGAACCAAATTGAAGTGGTGTTCGGGCAATTTTGGGCTCGAAAGACACCGTGTCTCAAACAATCCCCACTATATAACTAAACCATACTCACCTAACCTTGGATTATTTCGATGTTGGCTAAACAAACAAAAAGTTGTGAGATAATTTGAAAAGTATGATGCAGAGGTCTAAGAAATACAATGGTCCAATAGAATCACATTCTTCACTATTTTCTATCACGCTCTTACAATAAACATGCACAAAATCATCAATCCTCAGTCACTATTAGTAAAGCATATGATGCATGGTGTATGTTATAACCCCACCCACGAATCTTACCCTCTTTTGTACAAACGTTGTACAAACGTATGAGAATAAGTTGAAACTCAAATTTGAACATGTTTTTTCTCTCAGGAAAACCAACAAACAACTGAACTTCACAAATTTTAAAAACAAAATTCACAAATTTAATGGGTTCTTTGAAAGTGAACACAATTATAAAACATGCATTTGCCGAAATTATAAAGAATCGAAAAAAATGGCAACAACAATTGGGAAACAAAACTCAGAATATAGGTCAACTAAAAGTAAAAAATTGGTGAAAAAAATTCATGAATTTGAATGAATTAGATTTGGGCTTTACGAACCTTGATAGGTGAAGACGAAAATTCGAGTATAGAATAAATCAGATTGTAATATGTCTCGTAGCCATTGTTGTACTGCAGTTGTTTTCACAGTTGGGGGGTCTTCAAAGAGTAGAGAGCTCTGATAAAAAAATAAAAAAAAAGTATAGAGAGCACCGCAGAGAGGACGAAGATGAAAATAAGTGGCTTAGTAAAACGAAAGGATGAGCGAGGGTAGTTAAGTAAAAAAGGGGGGCCACGGTTCAAAAGTCCCCATTTTCTTTATTATAATATAAGATTACACAAATAACCTTCTAAGAATATCGCATACTGTTTTTTCATTTATTCATTTGTCTTCGGAGGGCAAATCTCTGTTGTGAAAACGAAAGGGAAACTTTGGCATAGATTCCAGTTGTTCATTTTGTTTATCTCTTTTTCAATCCCTTGTTTTTCTCTGTTTAGTTTTTCTCTGAAACCCTAGAAATTGATAGAGATGACATCAAATCGGTGGTAAGGTTTTATGTGGAGGAGATTCAGCACTCCAATGGGTGAGAATCAATACATTTGATCTATTACTTTGATTGATACCATAAGTTTCTCCGATCAATTCTGATAATACTTTGGAATTAGGTTCTAAGTTTTTGAGTGAAAATAGTTCAATTTTTACTAATTTTATTACGGATTTTCATAAGAATTCTAGGGGTTTTAGCGAATCTACGTGGAATTGAGGTTCACGAGGTTTAGAATTTGTACACAAGTTGGATGTGTTCATGAGATAGTTGATACTTGATACACAAATTGTTTAAAACAAAAAAGGTTTTGTATGAATAGTGCTTAGGTTCATTGGGTAATGTGCAATACTAGTTTTTTTGTTATTGTAAATGCTTATGTTGCTTTGTATGCTAATATTATACATCATGCAGCTGCATACACGCAGGATGATGGCAGGAAGGTGGATAACACAAGAGTGCTTATGAATGATGAATGAGGGAGTATGTTCAAGTAGGTTGGTATCTGTAAGTTCTTTTGATTTTTATATCTTGAAAAATATGCGTATTTTAATATATTTTGATGTAGTATAATCTTGAAAAATATGCATATTTTAGTACATTTTTCACAATTCCTTTTACCATATCAAGGTTGGTTCGAGTATATATCTTTGTTTCTTAACAACTTTAGGAGAGATGTCATTGAGAGTGTTGGAACATACAACGGATGTCTCCAAACTAAATGTAGGCCTAAATCACCAGAATGCAATGAACATAATTGCTTGTGGACCATTTTTGGCCACAAGAGAATTAACATCTTGTTTTGATTGAAAAAAAAAAATGTGGGAGTTTGGTTTGCTTAGATTACGATTCTTCTTTCAAATACTAAAAATCATATTAAAAGTATATATTCATGTATTATATCTCTTTACTTTTTTTTTTCATAAAAGAGGCAAGCCTCATAAATCATTACATAGCCGATCCGGGATCGGTATCGTTACAGATTTTACAAGATTCAAAAGGTTCAAAATACAATCATCAAAGCTAACAGATCTCCTCCAATTCTTGATTAGATGTCTTACCCATACAAACCTTACAACCAAATCAAAGATCCCAAAGGACAAATCCACATCAAGAGGCCAAGTTTGTTTTGTTTGAGACCAAACCAAACATACTTGCATCATCTTTAAAAGATAATGGAATCATAAGATTCAACCAGGGGTTTTTTAACACCTTGTAAAACAAGGTAAAGTTAAGCAAAGTAAACAAGGTAACATAACTTAAAACTAAATCTGAGTGCAGTGGGTCTTCTAAATCGGTTGTATGAGGTCTGATGAAGTCCGAATCGATCTGAATCGGCATAGGAGTCTTGGTAACCATTGTTGTTGCAGAAATTGTTGTTGGAGATCTTGAAGTCAAATTTGTTCTTGATTCCGTAGCTAGAAGTGAAGTTGTTCTTCTTACTGTTGCAGGTGATATTTCTCCAGAGAAAAACATGATAATACCTACTTCAAAAATTGAAGGAAACCAACAAAACCCAAACTAATCGGAAAAAAAGAATGGAAATCAAACTAAAACAAAGAACTAAAGCTACAACCTTTTTTTTTTTTTTAGATCTAATAGAAAACTAAGAACCAATAAAAACTTTGAAGTGAAGGATAAAGATTATGTGAGGGAGATCTTAGGATGGATCAGCCCGATCCGGGCTCCATGGAACAAATCTGAGCAGGCAACATTTAGGGTTTTGATGGGTCTCGTTATCTGGGAGTGGAGGAGGAGGAGAAGAGGATAGAAAGTGGAAAGAGTATCTCTTTACTTTTTGAATATCTACTTTGGAATGATTGTTCCTTGAAGGATCCATGCTTGTCACT
>JAJJWW010004371.1:0-64340 GCA_023531295.1 Papaver armeniacum
GATATTAGCAGAGAAATGAAGTGGTGAAGGATAAGTCAAGTTACAGTGATGAATAACAGTTAGTTCTCACGTGCCAATCACACCCTTCTCTTACACGTGTAAACCAACCCTTGGTGAAATTGTTTTTATTCACCTGACCAATAAATATCTGTGAGTTATCTTCTTAATTTGTAATAAAAGAAAACAGTAATGGAGTCTAAGTTTTTCCTTGAATCCAAATGGAGATTATCATTTTAAACCATACTATTATGGTATCAGATAGGTAAGAGTTAGTCTCAACTCTCACTCGATCCTTGCTTCCGATCTTCTTTTTTTTTCCCACAGAGAAGCTCTTTATTGTTCTGATTGATTTCTTCATTCAATTTATTGTTTCTTTTCTCAAATCATTCTCGATCTTCAATTCTTACAACTTCTTCTAATTGCATTTTGGTTTTGATTGTTCTTCTCGATTCTTTATTTCCTTGCAATTTCAGATCTAGTTAAGACTTCTGTTATATTCATCATTCCTATCATTCATGGAAAATCCTACCTCAAATTCCTTTTCAAACATTCCTCTGAATCAGTTGAACAACTTTGTTCACCTCAAACTAAAGGAGGACAACTTCATCACCTGGCGTCATCTCATGACTCCTGTTATTCACAAATACAAGCTTATGAAATACCTTGATGGTTCATACCCTTGTCCTCCACAATACACAAATCCAAGGAATCAACTAAATGGAATTGAAAATTCCTTATACCTTCGATTGGATTGATGAAGATTCTTCCATCATGATGTGGCTTCATTACAATCTCCATCTTTCAGTCATCTTTACTTTTAAGAGCAATAACCTTTCATGAACTTTGGGCTAGCATTGAAGAACGTTTTGCAAGGGCTTCTTCCACTCATTCCATTCAACTTCGTACAAAACTACTATCACTCACGCCCAAGAGTAACAAATCCATACCAAATTTTTAATAATGAAATCAAAATGCTTCAGATCGATTGTTCTTCTGCAGGGTAAAGTTATCTCATGAGGAAATAGTTGTTATTACACTTAAAGCTTTAAATGCTGATTACATACCCTTTGCCACTTCTATGAGACATCGAAATCCACAATCACTAGTATTGAGTTGCACAACAACTTGCTTAGTGAGAAGCGGTTGTAAGTGAAAGGACAACTACTCTCAAAATTAAAGCCATTCAAAGCTTTCATGGCAAATGTTGGTAGGGATCGCTTATAGAGGTTCTCATTATAACTCCAGAGGTTCATTTAGAGGAAGGTTATCTTTTGGTGGTAGTCGTTTTCCAAATCCTGCTATATTTCACAGAGTCCATCTGGAAGAAATTTATACTACACTGCAAAGCAACCATGCCGGCTTTTTGTCTTGGAGAAGATCATTTGGCACCAAAATGTACACGGAGACTCAACTTCTCCTACAAAGGAAGAGCACCTCCAGCTAATCTTAGTGCTATGCTTTGGCTGGCAGACATCTTTGACACTTTGAAGAATGGATTCTTTGACAGTGGAGCCAACAATCACATTACTCCCACTGCAACAGCTCTGCAAGAGGTTACTCCTTATGATGGTAGTGAACAAATTCAAATTGCAAATGGGACAGGTATGCCTATAACTTCCAAGGGTCACTCTAGTAAGCTCATTAATGATCATTCATTTCATCTTCATAATATTCTTGTAGTTCCATCTGCCTCTCATAACCTGCTATCCATTCATAAATTTACCAGTGACAATAATTGCTCCTTAACCCTTGATTCTCATGGCTTCTCTGTGAAGGATCACAGATCGGGAAGACCATTTTCCAGGACCACATAGAAATGGATTCTATCCATCTCTCATTCCTCAGCTCCCCCTGCTCTCTCATCCACTACCAAAGTGTAGCCGGTGTTCTTCTCCATCGAAGATTTGGCCATCCTAGTTTTCAAACTCTGGAAAATTGTGTACTTCTTGCATTTATCCAATGTTTCCAATAAACCTTTTCTTGTTTAGATTTGCAAACTATGTAGAAGTCAAAAACTTCCATTTGGATTTCTAGTACTATTGCTAATAAACCTCTTGAATTACTTCACATGGATCTTTGGGGCCCATGTCGGGTTGCCTCGGTTGCAGTTTGTCTTTATTATGCAAATATCTTTGCAGTGAATATTCTAAATACGATGGGTTCTACCCATTCACTCTAAATCGAATTTCAACAAGCATTTGCTTCTTTTGCACAAAGAATTGAAAATCTTCTATCCACCTCAATTACAACTATAAGGCCCTGATAATGGTGGCGAATTTTTGAATAAATTTTTAGCTCTTTTTGTGCTTCTAAAGGCATTTCCATGAACTTTTCATGTCCTCACACACGAGCAAAATGGCGTGGGTAGAAGTTAAACACAAGCACTGTTAGGAATCACTAGAACTCTTTATCTCAATCTGGTCTTCCTTATGAGTATTGAGTTGATGCCTTACACACAACAAATTGTTTGATTAACAGACTTCCCACTAGGTCTCTCAACCACTCTACTCCTTTTTCAAACACTTTTCAAAAGGTACCAGATTACAATTTTCTAAAAGTCTTTGGTTGTGCCTGTTTTCCCTGGTTAAAACCCTATACAACTAGCAAGCTAGAACCTAGGAGCAAGCAGTGCATCTTTCTTGGCTATAGTCTTGACATAAAGGCTCGGATGCCTGAATCCAAATCGCCTTTGTTTATATCTCTAGGCATGTCTCCTTCATTGAGGACTCCTTTCCCTACAAGTTGTTATCCACCACTCCTGACACTCAGCCAACTCAGCCTATACATTCACCTCCTCTCACTTCATCTCCCACCTTATCCATTACTGTGAATGATCATGCAATGACTACTAGAGGCAAAAATGGCATTAGAGTTCCGAAATCTTACTATGGAACTACTTATCCTCTAGACTTGGCTCTCCTTAGCAATGCTCACCCAGTTCCTACCTGTATTAGTGCTGCTCATAAAAAAGAAGTGTGGAGAATTGCTTCAGCTGAAGAATACAAAGCTTTGAATGATGCAGGCACATGGTCTCTTGTAAATCCTCTTTGGTATAGATAATATAGTGGGTTGTAAATGGGTTTTTTAGGGTTAAATACAAAGCTGATGGCACCATTGACAAACACAAAGCTAGACTAGTTGCAAAAGGTTTTCATCAACAACCAGGACTTGATTTTGAGGAGACTTTCCAGTCCCATGCATAAAACCTACTACTATCGAATACTCTTGTCTATGGTCATGGCAAAGTACAACTGGAAAATTCATCAACTAGATGTAAGCAATGCATTCCTGCATGGAGATTTGAAGGAAGTGGTTTACATGACTCAGCCTCCTGGTTTTGTTGATGAGTCCAAACCTAATCATGTTTGTCTTCTTCATAAAGCCATTTATGGCCTCAAACAGGCACCTAGGGCCTGGTATGAGAAACTAAGTGCTGCCTTCTTTCTCTCAAGTTTGTGAACTCATTTCTGATCCTAGTACATTTTTGTTCATCAAGATGGTTCACATATTTCTGTGGCTTTGGTTTATGTCGATGATATATTACTTACAGGACTCACCAGCTTTTCTATGACAGTCATTGCTCATCTCAACTTGATTTCCTATCAAGGATTTGGGGATTTACATTTCTTTACGGGTCTTGAAATCAAGAGAATCTGCTTCATTATTTCTTTCTCGGACCAAATATGCTGTGGACTTACTTGCTAGATATCACATGGAGAGAGCCAAAGCCTGTCAAACTCCAATTTCTGCTTCGAGAAACTCACCAAAGATCTTGGTGACTTACTTGAAAATCCAACCGAGTATCGCTCTTTAGTAGGTGCCTTGCACTACTTAACTGGACAGGACCTGACATATCATTTCGATCAACCTAGTTTTCAAAGCATATGCAACACCCAAGAACACCTCATCTAATGGCTGCCAAGCGAATTCTTCGTTATATTAAGGGAACAATCAGTTATGGCATTAACTTCACCAAAGGATATAATTTTTTGCTAGGTTTCTACGATCCGACTTAGGCAGGTTGAGTGATGACAGACGTTTCACCGGTGGGTCTTTGCATTTTTCGGGTTCCAACATTATCTCATGGTCTTCCAAGAAGCAATCTACTGATTGCTCGCTCTAGCACTGAAGCTGAGTATAGGACTCTTGCCAACAGTGCAGCTGAGGTGGTCTGGATATGTTATCTTCTTCATGATCTACATTTTCCAATCTCTGGAATACCTAAACTCGGTTGCGACAACATCAGCTCAATCAGTCTTGCTTCAAACCCTGTTATGCATTCAAGAATGAAACACGTTCATCTAGATTTCCATTTTGTCAGGGAACTTGTTCAGTCTAAAGCCTTGGATGTTTTCTATGTTCACACACTTGATCAACTGGCAGACATTTTCACGAAGGGACTACATGGTCCACGATTTCGAGATCCGCGTACCAAGCTCAATGTGCTTCCTCCGCCCTGAGCTTGAGGGGGTATATTAGCTGAGAAATGAAGTGGTGAAGGATAAGTCAAGTTGCGTGATGAATAATGAGTTAGTTCTCACGTGCCAATCACACACCCTTCTCTTACACGTGTAAACCAACCCTTGGTGAAATTGTTTTTTATTCACTTGACCAATAAATATCTGTGAGTTATCTTCTTAATTTGTAAGAAAAGAAAACAGTAATGGAGTCTAAGTTTTTCCTTGAATCCAAATGGAGATTATCATTTTAAACCATACTATTAATTGAAATTAGTAGATAAGTGATTATTCCAAGGATTTGGAAAGAATATTTGGTTCATCCCAAACAAACTACAATGGGATACGTAATTTACATTAAATCTGAAACTAAAAACTAGGTGGTTTAAAATTCTAAGAAGCTATTAATATGGGTAGATTTGGAAAGAAAATACTCTTTATGTTGTTTCTTAATCTGCGTGAAAAACTCTACAACATCAAGTAAATCGGAACGGAGGGAGTATATGTAAAGAATTTGAAGAGTTTATAATCATTTATGTTCCCCCTTGTGTCATCAAAGTTTTAGTTACTTCAGGTTTTAGTTCCCTTTGACAGTGTCATGCCAAGCTAATCAGTTCGATGACAGACCAGAAAAAAAACGTTATTCTCTACAAATTAGGACAACACGTATCCAAAATTTAGCCTCTTAATCCGTTGATGAACAAGTTGTACTAAGTACACACACTACACTGCGTAATGCAACAACTAGACCGAAACTGCTAAATTGCCTATATTGCATTTTCGGATGAAATACTAAGAGCATCCACAACCATGAGCAGGACTAAAGACCAAAAGCCGGACTAAAAGCTAAAAAAAAATGGTATTCTGCTTGTTCAACCACAACGGGAGAAGACCAAAATTTAGTCAAGTGCTAGTATAAACCACGTCTGAGCTCGAGCGTTGATTCAAGTTCCGCCCGACGCTTGGACGCACATATAGTTAACGCATGATTTGGACGTGCACAAAATGTTCGCATGGTGTGAGACGCATATTACATCACCGTTTGGTGTTGGGCGTTCACTATAAGAACGCTTGGTATTTGGGTTTGGTGTGGGGCGTTCACCATAACAACGTCTAGTGCTTGGTGTTTGGTGTTGGGCGTTCACTATAATAACGCCCCATCCAAGCGGACACTATATCAACGTCTTATTGGACGTACTTTATACTAACGCTCCATTGGAACGCTATTTCTATTAACGCCCTGCAATCAGACACTCACTATACTCACGCATAAACCTAGACGCTCACTATACTTACGCCTAACCTCACACGCTAATAATACCTGCGCCCCATTATATTTGGGTTTGGTGCAGGTTGACGACTACATTTAGTCTCAAACCCTAATTTTCCGGACTATATATAGCTTTAGTCCCTTTCCACGCTGGCTCACTCTCTGGGACCAAATTTGGGTATAGTCCCCAAATTCGGTCGTGACTGTGGTTGCTCTAATACAACGGTTTGGGTGGTGGATGACCAATTAACCACCATAAAACGGTTTATTGTTATATATGCTATTTAACTAATGTAGCGGACAGGAGGGGGTACACTTTAAAGTACTTAAGGTACGGTCTACATTGAGTCAGACTGCATTCAACTGTTCGGTTTCAACATTCGAGTACTCGACCAGATTCATTCTATCAACAGCTAGCCTGACTTGTAAATTATATGTGCAAATTTGATTGGAACACAAGACTTGGTTTAACAAGACATGCAATAATTGATATCTTATCTTGATAATTATGCCAAAGGATGGAACCTCTTATCTTGACTATCAACTCCGGATTCTGAAGTGGACCAGAAGTAAAGATTGGTGGATTGTGAATTTAAAACACAAAATTGGTTAAAAAGACCAAAATTAATAATTTCTGGGTGAAAAAGATATTTAGAATTTGATACTGTTTAAATAGACAAAAATATAAAAATAGCCAGGATGTAACCAGTTTCATTCTACCCATTTTTAAATTCTTTTTATTATTTTTAATTTACATCAGGATGCATCCAGTTTCATCCTCGCTATTTTTTAAGTTTATGCAAGGATGAATCAGGTTTTTCATCCTTGCTATATTTTTTTTATCCATTTCACCCATAATAATTTTTACTCGTCCATTTGAATCATATTTTAAATTTTTTTGGACAAATGACCCATTTTCCGAATTTAAAACACCTTGGTTGCGTTGAAATATTGCCATTTTGATTAATCATCAAGTCCTGTTGAAAAAAACACTCTACAATAGTAGCACCGGGAAAAGATAAGAAGAACTCAGCCAAATCTTTAACGCTTATACCACCTTGTCTAGTGTAGTTGTTAGTGTTCGATTTGATATCTTCTTCTCTTTTTCATTTTCTTTCCTTTTCTGTATTAAATTATGATGATTTTGGATCCCAAAGTGCGTGTATGTTATCCAAAGTTAACTGATAGAGTTTAGATTTGGAGATAAGAATCTTTGCTTAGTAGTGGCCTTCACAAAATATCTGTAAATTTTATAATAATCTACTTTTCTAGTAAAAGAACATGTAGTTAAAGTTCAGTATGCAGGAACTTTACTTATTATTTTAGTGATCAAAGTCGAAGAGGTCCCAATGTACGAAGTGATTCGATCGGAAACAGAAGTACTATTCAACTGATATTTCTGTTGTGCATCTTGCAAAATAATCATCCATAAATTAACTTGCAATGTGCCAAACAAGGCAGTGAAATTTCTTCTCAGTTTTCCATTTTTATTGCCTTTGTGGTGTGTATATAAAGTCGTGCATCATTTTCGAATAATTCTTCCCACCCCCTGAATTATGCTCAATGGACCTTGGATCGTATTATTGTCCCAAATCGCTCTACTTGGCAGGCCGCCCACCATTTAAGTTGAGCTCTTAGGACAAAAACTAATAGTAATTTAGTTAATCAACTTAAAAGAAGTACGTAGAATCTCTAACCATCACAAATTCTGTTAAACCTAACCATTTTTAATGGAGATTATACCTTTTTTATTTTTATGCAAAAAAAGAAGTTTATTAATTTGGGAAAACTCCCATGTCCAACAATAGTTGTTTTTCAATATGTTTATGTGGATGATCAAACCATGTTTGAGTTACACCATTCTTCCTGCTGTGTTTAGCTAATCTATCAGCAGTCTTATTACAGGTTCTAGGAATGAAATTACACTTCCAATTAGGAATTGTAGTTATTATTCATTGTTTCTAGCAAAATATCCTCATTCTCCCATGCAATCCCTGAAGTTTTGTTGTTGATATATCCTTCTATATTTTTGAGATCAGTCTCAAAAATAATGCGAGTGAAGTTCATTGCAAGACTCCGATTGATGACATCGAGAAAGCTAGACATTCGCGCTTCCGAATCCCTTACTCTGCATAGCACTTTGATTTTCCTCCACACCATTTCCTGTAAAATCACGAAGGATAAGAGCAATACCAGTTAGTCCTGTATTATGATCAAAAGAGGCATCACAATTAATAGTATGATATGGATGAGTTGGTGGATTCCAAGTGGGTATTGTAGTAGCAGCTAGTGTGGTTGTATTATGGTTTACTATATTCCCTCTACTGAGTTTATCCATGTAGCTGGCAAAGCTTATTGCTCTCTTGGCAGTGGTAATGGGATCAAATTGACCTTCTTTTTTTTCCAAATTGACAGGACATAGATGTAAGCAGAAGCAGCGGAGGAGAGCCAAAGCCAAGCATGCACGATGGTGGTGAAGGTGCTGTAGATTCTAAGGAGAGGAGAGTGATTGCGCATAATAGATCCGGTGCTTATGTGTTGGATTATCAGCTTCCTCAACTTCAAGGTGCAAAGGAGGGGTGGGTGGTATATGTTGTTCATCCTGACAGAGGCCAATTTGTGGTTAATGAGGGGGTGGTGCTTGTTGGGGATGAGCAGGTGGTTTGTGGTGGTGCAAGACAGGGATTTTATTCTGCTCCAGTTCCTGTAGCAATCAAGGCTAAAATTCGAGAGAATGATTTTCTTGCTCCCCAGGTGATGTGGTCGTCTTTCCCAATAGTTTCTTGCTGGCACCAATGATGCAACAACTGGCAAATTCTGCATATGATCTCGCCATCTTTGGGCTAGGAGAGATAACCGACTCCAAAGATGTTCCTGAAGACAAAGTAGTGCCTTTGCCTCCTCCTAGAGGAAATTATTTTGTGCCAAGGAGAAGATTTGCACCAGGAGGAAGATGCAGCTGGAAGGAATGTCACACCAGGAGCATGACCAGATTTCCACCATTCCCCACCGGTTGGTATAGTAATCCTTCCCAACATACTTTTGCTTTTTTCTGGGTCATGTAAATGCTTTTCTTGGGTAGATAAGTAGAACTAAAATACTTGAATGTGTATTTAAAAGTATTTGTGTTTAAGACAATAGTTCCCTGAGCAACGATGATTAGATGAATGGTTAGGTAGCTCTGGATGTTTTGGTTGTTGATTTTGTGCTTTGTTGAGAATTTTCTGTGTTTGAATTTGGTGTTGGGCTTGACATAGAAACCATATAGGTCAACAAATTGATTTTGATAGGAGGTTTGCAGGAAGACTTGAAATGGTCTTATGCAGTTCATATTTTTAACAGGGTATTCAAGAATTCCAATCCAACTTGTATCATAGATAAACTTTGTATTAAGGAGATAGTATAGGAAGCGAATAGATGAATATACAGGATAAGATTGAGAATTCTTACCAGGGTTGTACAGAGGTGATTGAGAGATGGTTATATTAGCATATAAGATCGAGGAAGTATATGCTCTTTTATGATTGAACAGGTAGGATCCCAGATAGATTCGGCTATTCCAAATCGACATTCTGCCCCTGGCTTCCTGATTAGAGACGGTCTGGATCTTTATAGGAATAGAATTAGTGAAATCCGAGCTGATGTTGAGGTGGTTAGGCTTAAATCCTTTTATATCTTGCGGAGCATGTAGTTCCGATATAAATCCAGAGAGGGTTAATTCATTGGTATTGTAACTGGTGTGTGAATTTTTTGTGAGGAGTGTTAAGTTCAAAGAGTTATAGGATACAGTGAGGGTGATGATTTGAGTGATTGGGTTGGTGAAATTGTGATTCTTTAGGTCGGTGATTATAGGATTGCAGATAAAGGTGTGATTGTGCTCAAAGCAGTTTCTTTGGCGGAAGTGGTTGTGAGATTTGCTATCCATTCGATTTTTCCGGCTAGAACATCCGGCAGAAGAGAGCCGTTATTCGACCGTTGAAGAGTATGACAAAGGAAAACCGGGAGATTTAGAATGACGGGGAGAACTCAGACGAGGAGAGAGGAGAGAGGGCAGAGCTCATACTTGGATGGTTGCTCGTGCTCATGCTTGGCGGAAGTGTCAGATATGAGTCTGTTTTTTATGGGATTTTGCTGCTTTGGTCTTTTTTTCATTGAACAAGGTGGTCCTTCATCTAATAAATCTTTTCTTTATCGAGCTGAAAAATGAGATTTGAACGTATGACCTCTCGTTATAATAGAATAGTAAAAAACGTTGGGTGTTTAATTAATGTTCGTAACTTGAATTCAAAAAATAGTTTAGCAAAGTCGTTGGGTGTTTAATGTCCATGACTTGAATTCAAGTAGCAGTTATCATTCTTGCTCTTCAGTCTCCACCACAAGAAAAAAAAGAAAATAAAAAATCTTCATTACTCACAGCTTTGCATTAATTTGTCAAAAAGATTTTCTCCTAAATTATCTCTAGACTCTTACCGTCCAACACCCAACTACCGTGCCCTACACTGCAGCTCATCCCATTCCCACTTTCTATTATGCTGCCATTGAGTTTGACCAAGCTGGACCTCTACCTCATCACAATCTTATCTTCTTTGAATAGATTTTTCTTATCTTCTTTCTTTTGATTATAATAGTGGTTAGTTGTTAAAAGAAACCCTATTTTGGTTGAAGGGATGACTCATAATTTGAGAGTTCCCATTCAGTCCTTCACTTTCATCAGGCCCAAAGTAGTCATTTAACATTTATAATACGTTTGACACTTCATAATTTTACCAAAAATATCATGATTTATATGGATGATATCAACATTACTAGGGACTGATACAATTTTGTTGATCCAACAGCCAGGATAGCTTAATTAAGATCATTTTGTCCTATATAAAATGGTATTAACCTCTAGTAATCTGGTATCAGCCTATATAAATCACGAAAAATATCATTGTGTTTATATCCGTTCATGTTTTGCTCGATTTATTACACTATTTTTTTTTTAATGTTGGTGCTGTTTGGAACGTTTGTTTGGAAAGAGTACAATTGGCCGCCACCATTAAAGATTAAAGTTGAGTTAGGCTAACTGACCGTACTCTTGGAGGTACTATCTGGTACAACATTGAGAACCTGGTTTTGAACTAAAAACCAACAAAGAATATCTACTGTCTGGCAGACGTGTAAACCACCACAACTGGCACTAATTGTAATCCTAATCAACTCAAACAAGCACGTGGTATCCCTAATTATCTCAAATTTTTGTTAAATAATACACCACTAACCTAATATCCGTTTGTTTTTAATTTCATGTCAACTACATTATTATAATTTTTAAGTGCACCACAAGAAATTCATTGGACCCCTGTGACCCATAACCTATCCAAGTCAAGAAAAAATGACAAACAAAGTGGTTTTCTTGGTGCCAAAGGATATCATTTTCATTTTCCTGCCTCTCCCCCCTCTCTATAAATTCCCACCTCCAAATCTCTCTTTTGCATAAACTCAAAGCTAAACCAAATATCTTCCTTTTCTGATTCTCTCTAAAAGAAACTTACTTGTTCAGATATTTGAATCAAACCTTCAAATAAATTCTACAACATGACATCAATGGCTGCGAGTTTCGCAAGTGCATATATTTTGCAAAAGAGGTGTGAAGAAAAGATGAGGAAGAGAAAAGAAGATGAAGAAAAAGAAAGATTGAAGTACGGTGATGAGGTAAGTACAAAGACTGATACCACTATTGATTATCATGAAGAGGTAAATGAAGAAGAGATGAAATATGGTGGTTGTTTTAGTGTGTTTGAGAAGAGTAGTAATAAAAACAAGAAAAAGAAGATTCATCCCGGTTGTACCCAAAATATGTAGTTTAGTTGATTAAATTTATTTTTACGTTTAATCCATTTGAACAATATCAAATTTTATACTCTTTTTCACTTATAAATTGTTGATTTTAGTCTTTTTAACCAATTTTGTGAAAATAAAAGGCATATCTAACAGAAGTGCATATGTGCTAGGAATGTCCAAAGTTCGGAGATAGACTCGGATCAATAGTCTCTAGATTATAAAATTAGAGTGGGGTTTGTTTGTTCGTTTTGCCACCCATGGGATATGCTAATCCCAAATTAGACACTGCTATTTCCGACTAATACTCCCTGGCGAGATTGGGGTATACTCAAACTAATTGGGGTATACCCAATAAGACAAAATATGGTCATTTTGAAGTAAAACCAAGCCACCCCTTAACCTTGTATTTTCAAAATGGCAAAATTGCCCTCGTTTAATTAACACTAAAATTTTGATTAGATTAATTAATTAAGTTTAAATTAATTGAATAGATTAAAACTTATGAATTTTAAGTTATGAAATTTTGTTTTTGATTGAACTTTTGTGGGATGTTTTTTGATGATTTTTTTTTTTTTGTTGAGAATATCTCTTGCAACGAAAATGAAGCATAACCAAAATACTTGAAAAAGGGATTGCAAATATGTTATATGAAATCATACTCAAAATCAAAGAATAAATCAACACTTTCAGTTCCGAAAATATGAAAAGTCGGCAAGATCTTCATAAATCGACCCGCCCGGCAAAAAGTGGCGGCAAGCTCTTCATCGTCGACCTCGCCCAGGCCAAAAGTGGCCGCCAGAAGCTCTTCATAGTCAACCCGCCGCCAAAAGTGGCGGCCAAGATCTTCATCGTCGACCTTGCCGAGCTTTTGTTTTTTGACATACGAGGAGATGATATAAAAAATTTATTAGCGGCAAGGTATTCAAAAATACCCTTAGGCTGTTTTTGGTAGGCGAGGTATTCAAAAATACCCTTCCGGCATTTTTGGCCGGGCAAGGTATTCAAAAATTACCCTTCCGGCTGTATTGAAATTTTTACGATCGTAGCCATGGCTGTTATGAAAAGTCGGCAAGATATTCATATCACGACCTTACGGGCCAAGACACGAGAAATCATAATTTTCGATTTCTAACCTAATATAACAATCAAATCACACAACACAATGATGGGTTTGAGTTTAAACATCATTTATAGTCTTCTTTTCATTTGGTAGAGTCAACAATTTTTTTGAAAATCAAAGTTGAAGATTTTTATATGGCTTTGGTTGATGGAAGATGAAGATGAAGAAGAAGAAGAAGAGAAGAAGATGAAATGAAGAGAATAAAAACTGATTTAGGGTAATTAAGATTATTAATGGGTAAGGGTAGTTTTGTAACTTACCCATTAGGCCTCCCCCTAAAACCCACAAAAAGTGTCCCTTTAAAATTGGGTATACCCCAATTAGTTTGAGTATACCCCAATCTCGCCAGGTAATACTCCCGTCTGACTAAAGTATTTAGGCGGAGATGTACAACAATTCGACCAGATTCCCTTTTATGTTTTACCAACAGCTAACGTGACATGTAAAGTAAACATGAAATAAACAAGATGTGGAAATTTCCACGGTTGCTAATGGGGATGCCATTTTGTTTGGGGGTGTACCAATATACATATAGGACATAAAATCAATTGCCTTTGGATTGGTACACTCTCAAGCAAAAATGATGCCCCCATCAACAGCCTTGGAAATTTCGTATGTGCCTGGACCCAAATGTTAAAGACAGTCTTTTTGAGGCTCCTGAAAGATGCATAATCCAAGATTTGTTTTTAAAATAAATATTTTGGATGTGCGAATTTGATTGGAACACGACACTTGCTTTAACAACGGAAAATAGGTCATTTGTCCAAAAATATTTAAACATGGTTCAAGTGGACGAGTAAAAATTATTATGGGTGAAGTGGACACAAAAAAAATAGCAAGGATGAAACTAGATTCATCACGGCTTAAACAAAAAATAGCGAGATGGCTGGATGCATCTGATGTAAATTAAAAATAAGAAAAAAAAATTGAAAATGGGTAGGATGAAACTGGTTACATCCTGGCTATTTTTATATTTTTGTCCATTAAAACAGTATCAAAATCTAAATGTCTTTTTCACCCTGGAATTATTGATTTTGGTCTTTTTAACCAATTTTGTGCTTTAACAAGACATCCATTGATATTTATCTCGGCCATCAATGATTCAAGTAAAGATCGGTGGAATGTGAATTGAAAACACCTTTGATTGCGGAGAAATATTGCCATTTTGAAAGAAAAAACACTCCACACAGCACTAGAGGAATAAGAGATAAGAACTCGACCATATATGTCTTTAAAGCTTTATCACGTACTTTGTCCATTGAAGTAGTTGTTTGTTCGGAAAATGGGTCATTTGTCCAAATATTTTTAAACATGGTTCTAATGGACGAGTACAAATTAGTATGGGTGAAATGGACACCAAAAAAATAGCAAGGATGAAACTGGATTCATCCTGGCTTAAACTTTAAAAAAATAGCGATGATGAAACTGGATGCATCCTGATGTAAATTAAAAATAAGAAAAAATATTTAAAAATGGGTAGGATGAAACTGTTTACATCCTAGCTATTTTTACATTTTTGTCCATTTAAACAGTATCAAAATCTAGATGTCTTTTTCACCCAGAAATTGTTGATTATGGTCTTTTTAACCAATTTTGTGTTGTTTGTTATTCTTGGATTTGATATATCTTCTTCTCTTTTCATTTTCTTTTCCTTTTCTAATTATGAATGATTTGGGATCCGAAAGTCCATACATGTTTTGGAATATCCAAAGTTATAAGATAAATTTTAAAGTTGGAAGATAAGAATGGCTTTTATAAATTATCTCTAAATTCACAAAAAAATTTACTTATCTTGTTAATTATGTACATTTTCCTGGTTCAAGTTGCAGGTACACGAAATAGGCTCGCCACGTGTCAAACATAAAGGGAAGAAGTATGGCTAGAGATCTCACTCAAAGATCCCAGTCAGGACTTGTCGATTCGAATGTCATAGTTACTTCGTCACCGATTAGTCCCGCGAAGTACAAAGGGGAGGCGTATAGAAATGAGGAGACACACCCGAAGAATCTAAGATACAAAAGAGTACCCAACAAGATACCAACCACGAAGTAGGGATGGGAGAAATAAGCTAACTTGGCTAAAAGATAAAGCTGAAATAAGTAGATTATCGGGAAAGAAAGAGACATTTGTCTGACAAGCCCATGTGAAGGTAGCGAAAGAAGGGGAAAAACTTTATGGAAAAGGGCCCAGGCGAAGTATAAAGCACCTTCGCGAGAACGTGACGAAGTAAAATGAGTTGTGCCCCATTAGGGTTAGTTGGCCTATAAATAGAGGTTCTTGGGCAATGTATAAGAGGAGGGAGAGGAGAGCTTAGCTTAGAGAGTGAGATTAGGGTTTCCATGTATTCAAGAACTTGTATTTTGTTTCCTTGGTTGGTTCATAAATAAAGACTTTCTAGTTTATACTGCTAAACATGTCTTAGATCTTGGTTACCTTCCTTTTGGGTGTGCTCTTTGGATTTCCAGTAGTTACATTTAAGCGTCCGAAACAAGGAACTTAGGTTGGGGATTCATCCTCATCTAAGGAGTGGAGAGAAGTTAAAGTTGTAGGAGTGTGAGATCTTAGCGAGACGTCTCTTTTAATATTAGGGTTTAAAGGATAACCGATATTGAAACTAGGATAAGTTGATGACTAGAACATCAGATCGAGCGGCACACATGATAGCGACAAGGAGAAGCAAGTGATTGGAGGCCAAAATAGGAGGAAGAATGGAAAAAGGAGGAACATCGGTTGCAGGAGAAAGACAATGTGCGAACCAGCGGCAGATTGAGGAGGCCAACGAAGATAACTTTAGAGAGGGTTATGTACACACCTCCGACACGGACACCATTGCAGAAGAAGAGATGACTCGTGAGAAAATGGAGGAGAACATCGGTGAAGAAGACTTGACGTTGGATCAGCTGATGGAAGTGCTCCGCCTTGAAAGTGCACGAGACATGGATCTAGCGAAGCAGCATACCCGATTGACGAGGCAAAACCCCAGGTTGATGTTGCAAAATCGCCAACTAAATGAGGAAGCGGCAGCTGACGCAACGGATTCAGAGGTGAACACGATTTCATCAGGAGAAGAAGAGTTACGACAAAGGAGATATACCTGCGAGGACGACGGAGGCAGCGAAGAAAGAGAACTGAGAAGGGCATTGGAAATATCAAGCTGGGAAGATCAAAGGAGAAGGTATGAAGAAGAGCGGAGGTACGAAGAAAATGAGAGGAGGCAAGAAGAGGAAAGACAACGCGAATTCAACCGGGGGAATGAGGAAGAGAGAATACATGGTGAAGGAAGGCTCAGCGTGATGAGAGGTGGCCGTCGGGAAGAAAACGGAGGGAATCTGAACCAGGAAGTTTTTGATGAGTTGCGAGATATGAGGACGCTGATAAACAATTCGCGAAGAGGCGGCAGAGTGCAGCTGGCGGAGGCAATAGAAGAAGCCAATAAATCTTCATTTACCAATGAGATAATGCACACGGACATCCCAGAGAAATGTGTGCTGCTGACGCTCCCGAGCATATTTAGCGGATCCGAAAGTGCTGTGCAACACTTGAAACAATACACTCTTTCGTTGATGCAATGGGGACGAAATGATGCAGTACTTTGTCGATATTTCCCTGCGAGCTTGGCCGGGGAAGCACTAGCTTGGTTTGATGGGCTACCTGAAAGATCTATTTCGTCAATCAGAGACTTACAAAGAATATTCCTGACCACTTATATAACTAACAACATGCTGAGGCTGGGGATTGAGACTCTGTTCAACTTAAGAAGGAGACCTATGGAAAGCCTGCGAGGATTGGTAACGAGGTGGAGAACGGTATGCAGCGAGCTTGCCGGGAGAGTTGATGAGAAAAATTTCATCTTAGCTTTCGTGAACGCATTGATCATGACTGACCTGCTGTGCACTCAAATATTCATTATTCGAAACTCTTTGATGATGAATGAATTAAGAGAGTACCAAGATGAGTACATAGCGTTAGAAGAAAATCAGAGGCAAGTCAGTGAAGTAGCACCGATTCCGGCTAAGGAAGGGAATTCAAGGATATTACCGAGGACAGTGCATGTCATGGAGAATGATCCGAAATATGAAAAGGGAGAGCCATCAACTCCAGTCCCAGCGAATCTTGTAGCTGTATCAAGTGGAGATCAAGAATGGATCGATCAACAAAGATATGAAGAGTCAAGAAGAAGGAATTATGAGCCACGAGGTTACAACGCGGGATATCAACAAAGGAACAATCAAAGGCCCAAATTTGGGGAGCGGAGACCAAATGCACCAGCTTTTGAAGACATAAAGCTCCCTAGACTTAACACAACTGTGGAAAAGGTATGGGAGGCAATAGTATTAAACGAGGAGATTCCACCACCGCCCAATTCGGGAAGAGAGCCACCTCCGGGGACTAGGAGTCATGAGTTCTGTAGATATCATCGCTTTCATGGGCATCACACAAATGACTTTAGGAACATTCGACGAATTATACTTCGTCTGATAGAGCAGGGAACTCGGAATGGAGTGGCAAATGCCTCCCAATACAAAACCTCGAAATAACTTCAAAACAAGCACTAGTATAGTTTTTTTTTACACAACTAAAATCCAAATTACTGCATTAATGACAACTCGAAATATTTTGTTCAACTTGGAAAAAAACCTCACGAGTCACTGACTCAGCTAGGTAAAGTTTACGGTCCGTTAATGTCACTCAAACTCGGTTGTTTAACGACAGTAGTCATTTCTTCTCCTGCCATAGCCAAAGAAGTTCTTCAAAAACATGATCAATCTTTTTCAAGCCGAGCCGTTTTGGATGCAATTACGATACACGATGACCATAAATACTCAATGATATGGTTACCTGCTTCACCTCAATGGAGAGCTCTTAGAAAATTGACAAGCTCACATCTTTTCACTACTCAAAAGCTTAATTCAGATCAGAACCTAAGACAACAAAAGTTAGATGAGCTTGTTTCTTATGTGGGTCGAAATGCAAGTTCAGGTTCTGCTGTTGACATTGGCCAAGCTACTTTTACTACTATTCTTAATTTTATGTCCAATAGTTTCTTTTCGGTGGATTTAGCGGATTATAATTCAGATTCTGGTTCCACCTTTAAAAATACAAAATCTGATCATACCACAGGTGATTACTTAAGATCGGTTTTACTAATAAAAGTTATACCAATACATAAGTCAGGCCTTTGTGAACAGTTCTACCAAGAACACAACAAGTTTTGATCGGTTATACTCTATCACACATATTGGTTGTTCATAAGATATGCAATGAATAACAAAACCAATAACACCTGGTAATTTCCTTTTCGGTTCACAAACAAGTTTATGAACTTACTTCCTTAGAACACATGTAAACATTGTTCCCTAGGATGAAATCCTCACCTCATACCCATACATGATCACAATAGCATTCAAATGATTATGTCGATGTCTTATCTACAAATTTTAATGGTTAAGCAATAAACCTCGTATTGTATTCCTTAATACTATGTCTATCTAGAGTTCAAATATGCTTGCAGATTATGTTTTCAATATGCACGACTTGAAAGATATGTTAGGGAATGAAACAGTTCAAGTCAAATATCACTAACCTCAAGTGGAAGGATGATTGTTGTCGTTGTAGCTCCTTGCTTCTTCACATCTTCAAGTCTTCGCAATACTTGTAATGTCTTATATCCTAATACTTTCAAGCTAACCTATACGAAGTTTAACTCTAGTACATAATCAAGCGACTCTTAACATGAGTTTTGATTCACTAAAATATGACAACCAAACTTGACATACCAACACCTAGTGGGTTCAACCGAGCCATGCTCTAACAAGAAGTTTTTTTGAAATTTTAAGAGGGTTGCCCAAATATAATCCAATACTTATATCTTAATTTCTTAACTGTCAACTTAAGTCTAAGTGTTAATTTTTAATATTTGTCTTACTTTACTAGTTAAAATGAAAATGTAACCCTAAATAAAATGTAAAAAGGAATTAAGAATAGAATATAAGCTTAATTTTCAACAATACGAGTCAAATTTTCAAATTCATTAAACTTCAAATTAATCATTGATAGTCATTTTACATGGCATAAACCTAGAGAATAATAATTGAAAATATAGACTTTAAAAATAAACATTTGGGAATGTTTTTCATCTTGTTTACCTTGTTAATTTCAAATAACATCCAATCACATAAACTGAGTTTTCTTTATTTATCTTCTTCTTTGCCTTGATTTTCCTTGCCTTGAACTCTTTTTTGTATTTTAGCTGCAGGTTTGAGTTTGTTAATATCTAAAACTTGAAGACATCTTTTGTTTTTAATTATTTGTTTATAACTATCACGTATCTTCTTAACATCACCTTCAAGTGCTACTTCAGAAAAGTCAAGGTGCGTTCCCGAATCGAATTGGGTTTGAAACTCTGTCATTTGAGAAATTTTGGAAAAAAAAATAGATTGAGAAAGAGAGAAATAGAGAAAAATGTGTAAAAAAATTTTGGCGTAAAAAATTGATTTGAAAATTACCTATTTTTAGGTGAGAAAGAACTATATAGCCATTGGAGCTAGTTATTAAATCGAGTAATATTAACCGCTGGCGCTATTCACAATATCGCTCGTTGTGAATTCCTTCGCTTCACTCTTTTACCATGATAACAACTCATTTGCCATGCCACCTAATATGTCAAATAGAAATTTTTTCCATGGGGTGCATAGGATTAGGTCTGAGAAGCAGGTTTTGTTCCCTTAACACAACATCTTTTTTCTGTTTCTGGATATAAATAATGCGTCATATCCCTTAGCCTTGTCTTCCCGATAATAACCTGATAGATCTGTATTTCAAAAACAACAAACATATATGGATTTTCTAGCTGGATATCAGGCTGTCATCCTTTGTGATTGTGTATGCTACTCTTGCTAATGCTATACGAGTAACATGTTCCCTGGTGGTCTTCCATCTAGTGTTCTTGCTAAAAAATACTAGTGTTTTATGTTAAGATCTTTTAAAAATTCTTATCTCTAAAAAGGTCGTTGTGTTGTTCTCTTTCAATTTTGAACTTGTGCTTAATTGTTACACCTTTGTGGGGAGTGCGATGTGAAATTATATATATATATGAGATGATTTTACCTTTATTTCTCCTTGATGAAGATACTAAGATGAGAAATTTTGGTGGAATCGTCTTATATAAAAGTTGATATGTTATCTTTAGTCTCGACAACTCTTTTTTTGTAGTTCGTTAAGATTCAATTTCTTTAACCTTTTTCAAATTTGTTGAGAAAAGGGGGGAGAATTACTTAGTAGTATTCTACTATAATATATATCTTCTCAGAGCATTATGTCAAGGGGAATAAATTGCAAGCTGTAGGTTCCCACCTATTATGAAAAATAGTCAAGTAAGGACTAAAAAGAGAATATATCACCGTAATATAGCTTAAAAGTTTTGGTAGGTAGTTAAAAAATACTACAGAACGATGTAACAACCATTCAATAGATTTGTTTGTCATTCTAGAAAATCTCTAAACGAGTACTCTGATAAGTTGTTATGTATTGTGGATCTTCAACAATAAAGATGTTGAAACGATCATATGCAGAACCATGAAAGAAGTTGAAGTACGAAGAATTCAAGTATATATTAACGATTTAAGAAATCAAGCATTATGGAAATTTAGCTGAAAAGTTTGTGTTGATAGTTTTGTCACTAAAATTTACAAAGGGGGATATTGTTAGATCATTGCTCGGTTGAATTCGCAAGTTTTGCTATCTAAATCTTGTTGTCAATGTTAGATATACATAACTATATCTTAATTTCTAGTATACTAAAGTCAAATATCGGATTAGGACTAGAGTATGGTAGTTAAGTATCAAAGCTAGCTCAATAACCCCTCGCAGATTTAAGAATGGAGAACAAACGAATACATTTGCGAGAGATTCATCAACAAAGAGGTATGTCAAGACCGACGTATCCTATTTACTCAAGGAATTTACCATTTTATCTTATGAGACTATGTTGTATGATTTTTGGTAAATTTAATATTGAAAATAAGAAATTTCTAGTTCAAGCTTGTCTTGGTTAAACTCTCAAAAATTATTCAAGCAATATATGATCATAGATCCTTATCAATCTTTGTTAAAACAATTTATTCAGACTGGTCAACTCTTGGTTTGAAAATATGACAAGTACCAACCATGGGAAAGTTTCATATGCCACTACCTGCTGGTCTATATGGAAGGCCATATGTGATTTTTTGCCCCAAAAAATTGAACAAAATGAGAAAGCCATTACCCATATCATAAAGCACCACTTATGTTCCTATCATGGGGTTAATCATCTCCAGGACCACATGCTAAACAATATGCTCTAGAATCCTTCTGACAATACTGTCCAACTTCCTTTAAATAAAAGAGGCTCGTTTGGGACTGTCATAAATAATTATACTCTACAAGATACTGATTCACAATATTATTTAACTGCGCTAACAATTTATGTCTTCACAGGAAATCAGATTGGTCATAGAGGAGACCCAAAATACAATGGAGAATGGGGAAGCACTGGAGATGCAGATTTAGCTTTTACTTGGGCCAAAATGATGCAGCAACCAATGTTTTGAAATCCAAGCCTAAAACATGGAAACTCTAGTCAGATTCACCATGTTTTGCCAAAATGCAGTTCAAGGAAGGTTCCATACCATGAGAGGAACAATAGGGAGTTTGAAGAAGATGCTTAACCAATTTTTTTTGTGCTTCAAAATCTAAGGATAGTTCATCGTGTAAACAATTTAGAAGCTTTTAACTTAGTTATGGATAGCCTCATTCCTGAATTATGGAACTAGAGAAACTCGATTAACTTTGTTGGTGTTATTCGTAGGACAACAAATATTGTTTTATATTACCCTTGCGTTTGCCTAAGTATTTGTTTAAAATATAAATAATGGTAACATATATCTTTTTTTAATTTTTGGACACAAATAAAGAAAAAAAAAAAAGAAAACCAAAATACCGAGCCAGCACATGAGCATACTGTATTGGGAAAGGTTATATAATCCTATAACACAGAAAACCCCCTTTTTCTAGTCTGTTTGATACCAAGAAAGGGGAGATAGGAAACCCTTGATTTCAAAATATCGCCATTTCCGAACGCATTATCCATTACTTTCTTTCTCTTCTGGACAAAATTTCCATTTATCAAACCCCCTATTTTTCTTAGCTGGTTTAGAGTAGGTATTACTGCTACAAATGAACGACTGTTGTTCACCCACATGATTGGTGCATGGATAATCTGGAAAGACAGATGTGAAGCAATCTTTCAGGGAGTTTCTCTAAACCATATTTCCTCTGTTAATAGAATTCATGTTCATTTAAGTTCGCATCTGCATGAAAATTTAAATAGTAGTCCGTACAACATTAAAAATAACATTTCAAACTGGTGTCCTCCTGCACAAGGCATTGCCAAGGTTAATGTTGATACGTCTTTTGATCATAATACTAATCAGAATGGAACTGGGATTTCTTTACGCGATCATGCAGGTAACTGCGATGGGATCCGAGGAAGCTTCAAACATAGAGTCTTGAATCCATAGCAAAGGGAATGCCTAGCTATACGAGAGGCACTATCGTGGGCTAAGGACTTGAAACCGGATGATATTCAAATCGAAGCTGATGCTCAAATAGTAATCAAAGCTATTACTGAAGATATATGGGGAGTGCAATGGGAGAACAAAAGTTTAATTACAGAAATAAAACGCTTGAGTACTTTTTTCAATTCCTGCAAATTTACTTTTGTTAGTAGAGACGATAATCAAGTCGTTAACTCAATAACCAGAAGTGTTAGAGTTTCAGTGTCTGATATTCAAAAGTTTGATAACTTTGGGAAAGATATTTGTGATCTTTTAGCCCAAGATCAAAACCAGATTTTTGGTTAATCAATAAAATTCTATTTTTATCAAAAAAAAAAAAAAAAAAAAAAACCCTATTTTTCTTTTTCTGAACAAGATTTCTTCTTTTTCACACATCCAAGAAAAGTAGGGATATTTCAATTTCAAATGGCTTCGATTACCACCAATGTCAATTCACCACATTTGTTTGTTCTTCTTCTTCTTCCTTATCGGATGACGGTGAAGGAGGAGTCCCTCTATGGGATGAAAAACTGTCGTCCTATCCGTCATAATATTTGTGCAAAAAAGATAAATTCAGTTTTATCTTGTTTGACCAATTTCATCAATGTATATAATTTATACATATAATATGCAATATACTATTAAGTTTTACAACTAATAATAAACATCTTCAGGGAAACATAAGAAACATCTTACACTATACAAGTCCCTAAAAAATTCCAAAATTCTCATATGTGATTCATGTGGTGCGTTTTTGAAAATCCAAAATATAAATATATGTGATTCATATGTACTTTTGTTTCAAAATGAAAAGTGTTACATTTTTATTTTTTTAGTTGTATTTGAATAATGTTTATTTTATTTTTTAGGATTCTTTATGTTTTCATACCTGAAGTCACATTTTTTTTATGGTTATAAATATGAAGGGAGTTTTGAAGGTTTTTATGAGTTGTTATATTTCCTCATTGTTTGTTTTATATGCATATAGATAAATTAAGTACAATGAATCATCCACTCATGTTCACATACGAAAAAGTTTGGTGGTGTACAGTACCCCTTTTTACACTTGACATACCTATTTTGCAACTTGTTAGAACTATAAGGCCTTGGGCATGGGTAACAAGAGCATCCCGATACTTTCAGAAATTTATAATCTAGTGGCATGGAGATAATAATTTGCAAATGCGATTTATTCTAAAGTGGAGAAGAGGAAGTCTGTTGATCAAGAAATTAACCTTTTTTTTTTCATAATAAATGAGGAAACCCTCAGACATTACATAATACATGAGCCAGCTACGAAATCGGGAGCAGTTAAATGAATTTTTAAGATCATTACACAATCATCGTATCCATAGTATCTCGACCAATTCTTTACTAACCATCCCAATTTTGCAGACTTTAAAACTTTTTTCAGAAATCCAAAGAACCAAATAGTATCACATGGCCTAATTAGTTTTGAATCAAACTAATTTTTTTGACTGCATAAAGCAGTGGTTAGATCAAATCCAACCCCGTAATTTCAAGAAAATGTAAGCTAGACTTACATGAACTAAGGTTTTTTATAGTAGAAGTGTTTTACCACTAATTCAAAGTAACAGGAGCAGTAGCAGTGTCTTGAGTAACAAAAACAATAATTGAGTCTTTGGTAGCATGAGCTAAAGTAACATAGATTTTCTGAATCGGTGTTTGGAAGTCTGGATCGGGATGAGTCGGCCCGACTCGGTGTTGGAGTCTTTCTAACAATTGATATAATCGATGAACTTGTTAATGATCTTGATTTTCTGTTTTTTCCTTTGTTTTCTTAGTTGTTGATGTTCTTGTTTCTTGGTCAGCATCCCCCGTAAAATAAAGTACACATGAAAACAAGTAAGTCTTCAAACTAACTCAAATAAATAAAGAAAAAACAGATCTATAAACTATTAGATTGCTAGAACAACTCAGAGCATCAAGATCACATAAAACTAAACAAGCCAAAATAAAACCCAACCACCAGCATACACAGTGAAAAAAGGTGGTGTGGATGAAGCTGAATCGAGATCTGTTGGATTTTCTTTGTTGATTGTATGGATTGCTTTCTTCCCTGCGAAATATCACAGGACATACCTGCATATTCATCCAAAGATCGATGGAGAAATACCATAAAAATTGCAAAAATAACAGATTCCGATAATGAAAACCAAACCGTAACTAAAACTTAAGTTTCTAACAACATATTAGATCCCGGAAGAAAAAGAGTGAGTTATGGTGCTTGATCTGCTCAGATCATCTCTAATAGAGCCGATCTAAGCAAAGAGATATCTAGTTAAAGGTGGTTTTCGTTGGGGAAATATTTGGAGAGAGAAAGAATATTTGGAGAGAGAGAAAGAAATTAGTATGACTTAAGAGAGTTGGGCTTGTGTCAATCTTTTTTTTCCTTCAACGCCATCATTTTGTTCATGAGTGTGTGGAACACTATGACCAACACTACTTGGAGCCAAATATGATGAAACATTCATATACTCTCACCACCCGGATTAGAATGTAGATCCTTAATTTTCCTACTAAATAGGTTCTCAACCAACTTCTAAAACCTCAAGAAGGTAGTGTTGGAATTTTAGGTGTAATTCCTTAATCATTTGAATGGAAATAAGTGAAGGAACTAAAGCAAAGGTTGGCAAGGTTAACATCTGGTTAACATTTGGTTCCCAAAAGAACCGTTGGCCAAACAGTTCCTAACTGCTAACTACTAGTGCATGTTTGGAAGGGTTTTGAGTCTCTTCAAGGACCAGAAGTGGTGCCTCTTGGGAAGAGATTCTTCTCCTTTGATAACAATCATCATTCTTCTATAAAACCCCCTCTGGTTTCCCAATCAAGATCAGTTTTTACTTCCTGTTTTGTGTCAAGGTCAGAGTGTCAAAGAGATTACATATTTGCACAATTTAGTTTTATGTGTCTTGATTGTTTGAAGTGCTGCATCAATCAAGAAGGAGATTGTTGTATCCTGGGAGACGAACGCCAATCAACCATACGGCATCATTGTGGGGGCGTAATCGTTTTAAGGACATAGAGAATTCTCCAGCTACAATCACTGTTTGCTATTTCTATCCCCTAACTCTATATGTCCTTTTCTTTTTAATTGAGTTATTGATTTGTATGAATTATTATAAAACTGTGTTTACTATGTTCAATGGAATGTTTATGAAGTTGGGTATTGTATGAAATACACCAACATTGATTTGTGGTAAGCATAGGGGATGAATTGAACTAACAACAATGTATAGTTCTGTTGCATACAGGGTGTTTGATAAAATGCTACTGTGAAATATTTACAAGTCTTAATTTTCTGTACTTGTAATTTTGGAGTTTCTTACATTAACATGTCTCTTCTAATTGCTACTTAGTATATTTTCCAACAGGTAGAAAAATCCTCAAATTTATACGAAAAAGGATATAACCATGTGAATCAACTATACCAATCAACAAACGTGGCATAATATCTATAACTATTCACTGCACGTACCATGCGATCTTAAACGGGGTTGGTGGTACACTTTAGGTACTTGAACAGGGTAGATAGGTTGTACGCCCTAAAACAAAAGGCTTAAACACGTTAAGACTCTCTCGTGCGCAGAGAGAGCGAACTAAACAAAATTTTGGTCCAAAAAACATAGACCGACAAAGAAGTCACTTCAATTTGTGGTTCCACTAATCAATATTACTCCCATTCCTGAGAGCAAATGCTATGGAGTGAGAGTCCTTATTGTATTTGGAAGAGTTTGATCAAAATAGATCAAATTCGGTGCTATTGTGGAATGAGAGCTCTCACCCATACACCCAAAATCATTCATATACTCATTCAGATGAATGGGTTGTTGGAAAATTGGCAGTAAAACAGGGTGAAGAAAAGAATGTTGTATTAGGGTTCAAGGCTCTTATGAAAGATTCTTTCGACAATTATTCGACCCTTTCCCAATTGAATTGGCAGTACAAACAGGTCAATTGAATATTTCCGTCAGGATACTTGAAGCCCCACCACGGTTGTTGGATTCAAAGCTTGTACGACCTTGATCCAACCAAGAACACACTGGTTTTGTTCTTGATGATGCTTTAAGAAATAAAAGAGAGAGTTGAGATGTTCTTCTTGATATGAATGAAAACAATCATCACTACTTATAGGGGACTCATGCCTATTGGAGATGCCTCTTCATTTCCAAAAGACACTTAAGGTGTCTAATGGGAATGGTTGTGTCTTTTGTGAACCATCACACCCATTAGAGGTGCCTCTTGATCTCCAACTAACATCCATTGTGTTTATTCAACACAGGACACTCCCCCGTCGTAGCGGCTAACCAAAAACGAAAACCATTTTATTTTCTATGTTATTGAAAATATCCAACAATCTCCCCTATTTTCAATAACCAAAAAACATGAAAATAAAGTAAAACTTATAAAACAAGAGCGGCTGCATCACTCAAGTGACTGTCTACGTACCCGAGTGGGATCAAGCCAGCATAGTTCAAGGTAAGATGAGACAAAGCATCATCGTGGAAACCAATACATAAATGATAGGTACCTTTTGGGTTTGAACCTCCACTTAGTGTAAGATATTCAAAGCTTCATCGAGGTCCTATGGTGAATTTTATCTTGAACCAAGTACCCCTTGTGATAAAGCGGAACCTCCACACATATTGATTTCGGGAAGTAGTGTGTTCCATAGCTCGCACATTAATGGCCTGTGCTTTCTCCCGGATTCATGAGTCCTTTTCGAGAACGGTCTTATTCTCATAGGAAACGGCCTGATTTCCAAATACTCATATAGGTAAGTCTCGAAGGTGTTCTGCGAGACACCTTGTGATAAGAGTTAGACTTATTAAGGATTTTCATCCATCCCTAAGATCATGCGGAATCACTACACTAGAAGGACAATGGGAAATTTTAGTTTTAGTGTACCATAACCACTGCAATAACTTGTTAGTACCACATTGAACTTAAGTTTATCTTTTTCAAAATATAACATAAGTTCGGTTTCCGATTATTGGTGATCGAACTTCTTTCACGGACACGAGTCCCATCTCCTTATACTTCATTGAAAACATTTCCTTTGGAAGACTCTTCATAAATAGGTCTACCAAGTTTTTCTCGTTTCAATGGCTAGCTGCAATTACTCATTTCTTGAGTAGTTGACTTTACCGATTCAATGTCCAAGACTTGCATATCTTGACTTTTTCATTATAACTCTCATTAGAGACATTATAGATTCATATCTTGATTCTCACAATTAATCAAGACCGCTTGAAATGGCTTCTTCCAAAATGGGATCTCTACGAGTTAGTTTCCAAGCCATTCTACCTCGTTATTTATTAATTGCATCTACTTATGCAATCAATTCTGACAACATTATTAAAATGTTCTTATTTGATTTTACAAAATAATTGTAACTTCTCTAGGAATCATAATTAACATTGAGAGTTAATTCACAAGAAGTCATCAAGTCATTATAGACTTGCATTCACTAGAGGCATAAGAAATTTGTAGGCAATTTACTTGCTATTTCAACAAGCACATCATCACGATGAGTAAATCCTCTGCTCATGCCCAATCCTCTACAAATTTATACCCAAATACATAGACAATGTCTATTAAACATTTTACATTATGTAATGCAAATGTTCATAATTTATGCATCGGTAATATCGTAACACCTCATCGTTGGATATTTGGTCGGCCGCCCCATTTCAATACGTTACATACTAACCGAATTTTCCTTTTCGATGTCATTTAAGAAATGCCAATTTTCAAAATTTGGAACCATATAATTCTTAATGAAAGAATTGTGATTTCAGACTTCTAAATTTATAATTCCTACCGTATGAATTATACCCGTACCAAAAATTATAGTCTCAACAATCAATGGTGATCTCCATTTTGGTTCTCTAATCTTAGAGCATTCATAACATAACTCCTCTAATGTCATGCAACCAAAATGTGTCATTTAACAATACTTCTTTCTTTTTATTTGTATCAAGTACGGTATGTGTCAATGTTAGCCAAAATAAAGTGCACAATATTTCTTAGTAGAAATAAAAACTTCAAACCAACGCACTGGTACTAGGAGTACCATCCTTTTAGTTGGATCTCTTTGGTGCTAAAATGGTGGCCACAGAGGTTAGCCTTCCAAAGACACTGAATAATTGTCAACGAATTCGCCACACTAAGAGAATTTATCATATAAATTCTCCCCATTTTGCGAATTTAGCATCTGTCATTGTCCCATGGAATACCACACGTATCCACTGGAAAATTTCTGCCTTTGCACTAATTCCTTAGATACTAATGTCTGTAGCAGTCAAATAAGGTTTTCCTCTTGTCGACGATAACAAATGATACATGATACCAAAAGGAAGAATAGCAACTATACAGCTAGTATTAATCCACACACTGATCTTAGTCATACTGTGGGTGTCTACATGTGTTTCTTTGGCATAAGAAGGTATAGAGTGATATCTATACAATTATAATGCAATTAATCATATATTCAATTTCAGAATAATTTATTCACTCTATCTCCTATACACACTATGCAAAAACTGTACAAGCGAATTTCCATGGCACACATAATTTCTAAATAGAAATCTTCAAATCCAATATATTGGACTTGGCTCGTTTTGTCGGTACGTAAATTTTGATCACACTATAAATGATTACATATGTTTAATCCGTCAGCCGTGTTGCGAAACTTACTTTTGTATGATCGCGGCTGGAAATCAAAATGTAGTCTCAATGCCCGTCAGTACGTTGAAGACATGTCATGATCCAGTTTGATTACAGTGGATTGTTTATGTCCCTGTATATACTACATTGGTTGGAAAAACCAACCAGATCACTAGAGAAGGCATTATCACATAAACCTCACCAATCCATGTTCACTAATTCCTCTAAGAAGGAAATCTTCAAATCCAGTACATTTTTCGTTGGTACAGATACCACTTTGGACTTGGCTCTCATTACAGACATTCAGAACAAGTGTTGGTAAAATGCAATCCCTATTAGATTATGAAATCACTCAAACATCCAAACTGACCATTCTAAATGCATACGCAACTCGACAGTAACCATCACACTATTAATTAACAAAATCTTCTCATCTCAAAAAATAAATAAATGAAAGACTAAAATCAGTACGAACAAGTATGATTTAGTATGTCAGAAGCATAATTGTACGACCACAAAAATCAAATAATATAGCCTAGTCTGGGTACCTGTTTCCCTGGTTTGGTAAAGGCTCAACCATATTATTAAGTGGGCATCATCACATAAGTCTCACTGATCTATTCAAGACTTAATTCCTAAATGAAGGAATCTTCAAATCCATAAAACAACAATTCCTCTTTGGATTTGGCTCTAACCATTACGGTAATGGTCCACCACTTAACCTATCATGTTAGTTTTGCTAAGTTTCTGATATCGCAGTAACCACAAAAACAATATGTGATGCTTAATTAATCAAAGGGATATGCTATCAGTTATCTTCAACTAAACTACTAACATGCATAAGGCCATTAACCCAAAATCATTGATCATGCAACGTCGATGCATATTAGTGGCGAGGCAGTACTATGTCACTATAAAGTATTCTTCAGAGAACAAAAATATCAACATTGTGACATACTGACATGATGTAAAATTGGTATTAATAACCTTTCTTTGTTGTTAGATTTCCACCACTTGGGAGTTTTGAAAGACGTCGATTCAAACTTCACACCCAGATTTATGAACCGTTCTCTTCTTCTTGTAGTACTAACCATTTTTGTTGTGCGTCGTCCACCCTTGACGGAATCACAGAAAGTCATCTCATGATTGATCATTAATCCAACTGCTAGACCAGATGCATGGCATCATTAATCCCCTCGACTCTCGATTAGGAATTTTCTAATCATTTCAGATGTATAGCGTTGACATGACCGATACGTTTACGATGACCATCTCTGTGATCTTTCCATTTTTGTTCTTCCCTTTGTTCTTCTACTCACAAAACAAAATTAAACTGATTATACAGAATTCGTATGAATTAATAATATTGATATTAATGACTCAAACAAGGAAGAAAAAGAGTTTGATGAAGAAATAGGATAAGCGTCGAAAATCTCCAAACATCCTCGTCTCTGCACGCGTCCAACCATATATTTGGATCACAACCAAATATTTTGAAATATTGTGAACTATGATTTCAACAATTCACGCTTTTTAAAAACAACTAACAGAGCTGCCCCATTCACAATGTCTTCAAGTGTATCTTTGTTGCCAGCAAGCGTTTCTTCAACGATTCGCATCATCCCGTGAAGATCTTTTTGTTTCAGCAAAAACAACCATTGAAGCACTGTTAAACGTTTCACCCTCCATTGTCGAGGAATAATTGTCGAAAACTGTTGGAAAATTGGCAGTAAAACATGGTGAAGAAAAGAATGTTGTATTAGGGTTCAAGGCTCTTATGAAAGATTCTTTTCGACAATTATTCGACCCTTTCCCAATTGAATTGGCGAATACAAACAGGTCAATTGAATATTGCCGTCAGGATACTTGAATCCCCACAACGGTTGTTGGATTCAAAGCTTGAACGACCTTGATCCAACCAAGAACACCTTTGGTTTTGTTTCGATGATGCTTGTAAGAAATAAAACAGAGAGAGTTGAGATGTTCTTCTTGATATGAATGAAAACAATCATCGCTACTTATAGGGGACTCATGCCTATTGGAGATGCCTCTTCATTTCCAAAAGACACTTAAGGTGTCTAATGGGAATGGTTGTGTCTTTTGTGAACCATCACACCCATTAGAGGTGCCTCTTGATCTCCAACTAACATCCATTGTGTTTATTCAACACAGGACACTCCCCCGTCGTAGCGGTTAACCAAAAACGAAAACCATTTTATTTTCTATGTTATTGAAACTATCCAACATGGGTGTCCGACAATCTTCACTAGGAGGCTAAAAATGTATAGCCCACCCGAGACGGCTGAAGTTGTACCGTTTCAAGAGATTTTCTAGTTTTTTATTTTGTTTAAACTCTTTTATGCGGGTCTCATTGGAGTTTTATGAAAAAAAAAAAATACTTATGAGCCACATGTTCTGGCACATTTATTTTGTTTTATAAATTTGTTGTCCCATGATCACGAAGTCACTCTTTCAACTAAACTCCCACTGGTTTTTGCATCGAACATTCCATAGCCCTTGCACTGACTAGAATTGATTTACTTGATTTTTGGTCCAAGGGTTATGCTCTTAATGTTCGACAGGTGGGCTTCCACTAATTAAAACACCTTTGATTGCGGAAATATTTCGCTATTTTGATTAATTGTTAATTCCTGTAGAAAAAACACTCTACACAACACACTAGGAAGAGATAACAAGAGCTCGACAATATCTTTAAATCTTGGAGTGGAGTTGTTATTTTTTGGATTCGATATATCTTCTTCTCTTTCCATTTTCTTTTCTATTTCTGGTATTAAATTATGATGATTTGGGATCCAAAAGTGCATGCACGTTTTGGAATATCTAAAGCTAAAAAGCCACTTAAATTTGGAGATAAGAATATGTGCAAAGTAGTAATTAAACTAGAGAAAATGAGTCATTTGTCCAAAAAAATTTAAAACACGGTTCAAATGGACGAGTAAAAAAAGTACGGGTGAAATAGCGAAAAAAATAGCAAGGATGAAGCTGGATTCATCCCGACTTATCTTAAAAAATAGCAAAGGATTAAACCTGGATGCATCCCGTGCAAAAATAAAAATAAGAAAAAAACATTCGAAAATGGACGGGATGAAATTAAGTTACATCCCGCCTATTTTTAAATTTTTGTCCATTTAAACTTGATATCTTTTTAATTTTTGTTTATTTAAAAATGATTATCAAAACACAAGTGTCTTTTTCACCAAAGGAATTGTTGATTTTGGTCTTTTTGACCAATTTTGTGATTAAACTATGCACAGTAGTAGATATTTACACGTGTATGTAGCTGCACACCCTTGTTTTAAACTGCCTACGCTTCTGGCTCTAAGCCGTTTTCAGTTTGTCTAACCATTTAAGTAGAAACATGGTTGTTTTAGCAGTGTGTTTGAAAAGAGTAGTGATAAAAATAAGAAAAAGACGATTCATCTCGGATGCAAGCAAAATATCTAGTTCTGCCGGAAAATCTCACGAAAGTTGTATTTCACATAAATAATCAGAGTGATTTATGTATGTTTGGCAAAGATATGTATAACATTTGAAGAATTTGTTGCAATTTATATTCTTTGTGTCATTACGGTATTTGGTTAGTTTCATTTTTTTGGTACCTCAGTTCGAGAGGTGCCTTTGTGTGCTGATATTATCTCCTTACGATTTTACAAAAATTACGCGATAAAATTAATCTGTTCTCCGATACCAAATGGAGAAATATTTTCAACTTGTTCCGACAAAATACTAACTCCAAGTTGATTAAAAAATCTGGGTGGTGGATGACCAACTAACCACCATAAACGGTTTTTCGTTATCCGAATTAATGTAGCTAGCAGAGACATGGGTACGCTTTAAAGTACCGAAAGTACGGTTGCACCATTGTTAGCTTTTACAGGAACGATGAGCCAGATTGGTGGAGGTGTTATTCAACAGCAGCCCCAATAAAAAAATAGAGAAAGTGCGGGAGCATCTTGAGAGATTAAAGATTAGCGATGAATCCTGCCGTATCTATATACAGTGTTTACTGTACTGGGATGAGATTAGGAATCTAGGATAAAAAGTGCACCCGTAGTGTTAGGAATGTCTAAAGTTAAAGACAGATTCGGATGAATATATATAATGGGTCTCTAGATTGTAAAAATTACAGTGGAGCCGTTTGTTTGTTTGTTTGTTTTTGCCACCCGTTCATCTCTCATGTCGCGTTATTTGCTTTTGACTATAGTGATTAGGCGCGGATACGCAACAATTTAAACCGGATTCCCTTTTATCAACAGCCAGCTGATTTGTTCTTCTATTTATTTTGATGAAAAAAAACAAGAATATATCGGTGAAAATATAATTACATCTCCAGAATCAGGCAGGGTACATCTCCAACAGACGTACTCTACTAGCTAATAATGCAGCTTGATTAGCGATTGTTTTACTTTTGCATGACCCAAAGATTGAAACGAGTGTTCGTACGTGGAAGATGCATATTTGGATGTGAAAATTTGATTGGAACGTAAGACTTGCCTTAACAAGATATATCCATACCATAGATATCTTATCTTGACTATATAATTGTAGGTGTATATCCATACCACACAATGCTTCAAAAAAAAGTATATCCATACCGTTGTTGGTGTAGATATCCATACCATAGATATCTTATCTTGACTATATCGCACTCCTTACTAAGTGAAATAGTCATTTCACCATAAGTGAAGACGAACGTATAAAACGTATCAAAGATGACGTCACAAATTCACACTAAAAATATGAAGAATCATGAGGTAGTGAAGAGCACGTGCGAGAAACATCAATATGAGCGTGCGTCATTGACGCAGGTCAGATCCGAAAATAAGGGCTTTGTTAGTTGTCATCCACTATGTAAAAACCTATATAAAGAGAAAAGGAGGAGAGAGAAAAGAAAAGTTAATCTTATCTTTAGTATTCTCATCTTCTTCCGTCACCTAAAACTAGATCTAGAGCTCTACCAAGAACCCATTAATGAAAAGATTCTAAATGTAACCTCAACAATCATAATGAAGAACCATGGATTTAGATCACGTTGATCGAATCCAGTATAAAAAATCCTTGTGTCTATTTTACATTTCAAGCACTTTAATCTTCATTTTCATATTCAATATTTTTAGATCTACAGAATTATTAGGGGTGTGAGTTGTGGGATTTCCTGCAACTACAGTAATGTCGAAGGATGGATTCATTTCACCGCCAACAATGACAACAACGTTTTGAGGTCACTCCAAATTCTGAAGTGTGCAGCTGAAGTAAAGAATCTACTAAAGTCATGGGATCCCTTATCTATTATGAGACCCATAAATCTCTAGAAGCAAAGAAAATGACTAACTGGCTTTCTAGGAAACAACTGTAGCAGCCTTGTTTCTTGGCGCCCAATGGAAACATTTCTTCTCTTCTTTCCTTGGTTTTTATGTAAAGTTAAGGAAAGTGGCCAACTGCCTTTTTTGGTGGTACAAAAGGAAATTATTGTTCCTTTGCCTATAAATTCCCACGAAATCTCTCCCAACTGAATCACAAAACAAGCTCAACCAAAATATCTCTCTCTGTAAAAGCTCATTTGTCCCCTCCCTTACTGCTTCTTCTTCACAATCTCGAATCAAAACCACAAATTTTCTCCCAACCATGACATCAATTGCTGCAAATTTTGCTAGTGCATATGTTTTACAAAAAATGTACAAGGAAAAGGAAATGATGAAGAAAAAACAAGGAATGGAAAACGATGAGATATGTAATAAGAGTGATACTAATACCATTGATTATCAAGATAAGGAGGAGGAAGAAGAAGATAGGAAGTATGGCTGCTTTAGTGTCTTTGAAAAGACTAGTAACAAGAACAAAAACAAGAAGAAGAAAATTCATCCAAGTGGTGTTCAAAATATATGATACCAATTTTGTTTGGGAAACCATGAATGTTTCAAGGTTTCTTGTAATCGTGTCTGTGTACTGCTAGCTAGTTGGCTTGCCCGTCATTTGTATAAAATTTCAATTTTCAAGAGTTAGTTTGTTGTACGTAGAATGGTAAACTTTGAAGTTTGACCATTTGATTAATCTCCTCTACATTCTCCATAAGTATGGAGTATTTTTTTTGAAATCAGTAGTCCTAGTTTCATATAGGAAGAATTTGGAGTTTCTCCCGAAAACTATTTAAGGACATAGCTTTCTGAAGATTTTAAAATCATGAATCCTTGATTTCCAAATTTTCAGATCAATAGTGAGAATTTCCATGTAATTTGTTATGGGATTTCACGATCATAGTCAAAGCCACTTAAACGAATTCAAACTGTTCTCGTCCAACAAAATACAGTAAATAAATAAAAATAAATTAGAGTACATGAACTTTATGGGTGTGCTCGGTTTTTCGGGTAGTTACACTCGAAATGAAGTTAGCTACCTGCATTAAACCCAAAACATCAAAAACAAAAAACAAAAAACTCTTTTCTTCGCCGGTAAGGCTAGCTCTAGTGGGATCCAAGATCCCACTTTAGACACTGTTGAAGTGTCGCAAACAGATGAACAGTTCATCAAATCCAGAACGAGTGCTGCGTTCAGCTTGGATCCAAGTTGGAATTACCCAAGGTACGCAGTTTCAAACTGCGTATAGAAAAAGCATAAAACGCAGTTACAAACTGCGTATGATAAAAAAATCCACGGAATATTCTTCTGAACGCAGTTTGAACACACTTGGCACGCATATTGAATCTGCGTATTCTTTAAACGATTTACAAAGTAATGGCTTGTTAAATATTTGTTTGACCTTTTTTTCCTACACCGGTTTACACCGTAATGTTAAACGCGAGTAATTTTCGTATACTTTCTCAAATAGAGCTACGGTTGAACATAGCCCAGCTTATGTAGATAACAACACTCGTACTTACTAAATTATGCGGTTGCCATTAAGTCATCCAGATAATCGTTTTGGATAACGATACTTCGATAGAAATCTTGTTATCCTTATCAACACACTATAACGGCAAGATTTTTTTAAGTGGGATTTCATTTATAAATAATAATAATTTTTTCCTATAAATACACTCAAAGAAACACACCATCAAACATAAAACGCTTCTTCGAATTTAGCCGGATAAAAATGAATTCTAATCGCAAGGGAAAACAAATTGTGTGTGTAGAAGCAAACCAAATTTGTCCGCTCTGTTTCCTTGAAGACCATTCAGCCATGCAATGCCCTTGGATGTATTCCAAGTGCCCGCAGAGAGGTTGTCCGGGAATCAAATTGTTATTAGAAGCGGAACCTGGAAAAAATAGGTACCTTCGATGCCAGTTCGATAATTGTCGTGAAGAAGCTCAATGGTTAGAAGATGCAATCGAGTCCAAAGATGATAAAAATGTTAACGTACTCTGCAAAAACTTCAAAGAGAAAGGTATGATTAAGGTTGAACATGAAAAGGGGCGTCATGCTCGGTGCCGGATGTAGGTTTTTTATGAAACTACATCGTTCTAAAGATAACAACACCTATGGTAAACAATTCGGCAATGTCCTGGGTGTAATTTGGTGGAATGGTCCGAATAATTAAATGATCTGTTGCTCTTTAATATGTTGTGTTATGTTATGTGTTTATGATGTAATGTTTAATTAAGTCGGTCAATGAGCGCGGTCGATGTAATGTTTATGTTTTATGTATTGTGTATTTTTTATGTTGTTTATGTATGTTAACGTTTATTTGGGTTTGTTTATGTATGACTGATTTAGGACCTCAAGTTAGGGACACACTTCTTGGCAAACTACCATTCGTGAATATTTCAACTTAAGTCGGTAAACTCCCCAACCACCAGATCCCAAACCCCCTTATTCCAGTCCACGTGTATGATAATAAATCAAAAGGGAAAGCTGCATAATTCAATGCCTATCTTTACACTTTTGTCTGACGTACAAGTGGTGGATAACTCAATGGGGCGTTTTATGAAAACACAATGTGACGAGTGATAATTGTAGATGTCGAGACTACTATTACACATCTAATCGTAATAGTGTACAACGGTCTTTAGTCGCCTCCTCTTTCAAAGGTCATTTTTATTTAACCATTACCCAGATTACAAAATCATATCAAGCTACGAAGATGACATGCAAAATAATGCCCGACCAATGATACGTACTCATGCAAAGCAAATTTGCCAATATTTATAATTTATTCCTTTGAAGAATTTCAAAATTACATTTAAACCCATCCGAGAGTTTTAGTATAAATTTGTGATAAACGCCTCACAAATCAATTATCTGCGAAGGTGTAATGCTCTGTAAACTCAACCAAAAGATAAAGTTTTTCAATCCCAAATTATAAAAGTTTCATATCTTATTTCCACGACATTAATCACTCACGATGCCTCGTTTTTCGATGCATGAAGATACCGCTCTAGTGATTAGTTATTGTAAGGTTGCGGATATGGATCATGATACAGAAAATCCTCCGGCGGGTATGGCGTTTTGGATTCGAGTGAGGGAATACTTTTTGATTCAAATTGGGAATGGAAGCGTTAGGTATTCCGCCATACGTATCCAACACCGTGTTAGCATCTTTGAAAAGGATTTGTGGTCGTTTTAGGCGGTGATCGCGTTCTTGCAAATGGTAATCGTGCTCAGGCGATGGCAATGTATGAAGCGGCACAAGGGAAGCCTTTCAGGCATTTCGTGGCCAATTATTTTTTTGGCCGTCGCATATAAAATTGAATGTTGTTCTCGTGAGATGTTTATGAGTGGTTAATATTGTTCGTTTGAAATCGTTGGATTTTTATGATGTATTGTGTTTTCTTACTTATTGCAATGACGTAACAGACAACTTTTAAAATAACGACTTTAATGTTTAACATCGTATTACATTAGAACAACGTAATTAACCTAACTCACTTTCGTAGGAATCACGGTTACACTTAGCACGTGAACAAGCCTTTAAACCCTTAGGTGACCCTAACGGACGAGTTTAGTCTCGTGAGGGTTGATAACAGACTAACCCACAAAGTAGTTACAAACATAGATTCCAGGTTTTAGACTTCACTCGATGAAGTCGATGAATTGCCCGGTGATCCATACTGAATTTTGGATACCATGAAATTATAGCATTCATCGAATGTGAATGCCTCACCTTTTTCCTATAAATACCCCGCTTTAACCAATTCGTGCTAGTCCTGCATCATCTTGGCATCTGCCTCCACACGACATCCGTGTACTGCGGTTCTTCTAGTCAAGACTGTCTGGTTCGGGTTGGTGCAAGTCATGCGCCTCCTGCAAAATTTGCTTGATACATGATGACGAAATCTCCATGGCTATCATCGTGGTACCGTTTCGGGTATGTCGCTCTCTCCGTCAAACGATCGCATATATCTAACGATAGCCGAACTCCATTTTTGCTTAAATATCAATTTAAATCATCATCGCAACGGATTTAAAACGGGGTATTGTTTTGTAAGAGGAAATAAGAAAATAAAAAATAACGCACTTAAACATGGGATATGAAGAACATAAAAAGGGGATAAGACGAGGACCAACATACAAGAGGAAATAAGAAAATAAAAAATAACGCACTTAAACATGGGATATGGAGTCACCCAAAATCGACTATCCGGCACAACATCCATATCAGCTCCATCATCACCTCTAGGACCACTACCCTGCACACTACCTGGCCAACTACCACCCAAGCTAAGCCCTAAAAAATCACTTGAGGTTGGTAAGTCACTAATCACCGGGGAGGCATGCTCCAATAACGGGTTATGCTCTACAGGGGGGTTACTATCATGAGGGTGAGGGACATAATAAGCATTCGATGCGGAAGGGTCTGCAGCCGGACGCTTGCGACGGTGTTGGGTTTCTGGAAAGGATACTCCAGCGCAATATGTGGTGGGAAATGTCTGTTCTTCCTGACTTTAATATAATAAGCCTTCAGATGTTCCGGAACTACGATGGGTTGTGGGGGTGTTATACACCGCTCGACGACGACTCTCATCATATACCACTTGTCTGCTACTCTGAATCAGCCAGTATGCCTCCCCCGCAAACCTGCGTAACTCTTCCTAAAAAAACAAAATAATTTTTTTTTAAACAATTATGTTTAACAATGAAGAAATTCAAATGAAAATGAAAATGAGATATAAAATGACTAACCTCCGAGAAGTTGGCGTCGAGAAAAATTGTATGGGTTCTCTCCTTCCATGGGGACTGGAACTAGCTCCTCAAACGAATCTTTGTAGAAGGGCATGTCCCATTGTAGGTTTGGGAGTTGGCTCATGGATTGTCCCCGCTTGGTCGTATGTGTATGTCTGGGATGACATGCTAGGGGGTGGGCCTTGGGGCATCAAACTACGGGGTATACCGCCGTGACCAACTCCGATATCATCATGTGTGTCTATGTGAGTTGTTTTTGTCCTAAGGGCTCCCACGCTATGAGTTTTCCAAAATTTGGAATACACTTCATCGTGACACAGGAAGGAAGTGATCACTAACCTCAACCTCCATACCATCTAATACTTCCTCCAATCTAGGTGGGTTGCATGGGATAACTATCGCACCAAACACCTGCCTCATACACCTCTCGGCCAGATAAACTGAAGCTCTAGCACCGTCCTTGTCCTTAAAGACACATCTCCTCTTAGACATCTCAAGTGCGGTTTGGAATGCATCGGTATGTCTGGTGTTCAGCATCCCAAACCGGGGTCCCGGATAACCGCATCACCCATCCTAATATCTATCCGAGCGCGTGCATCGGGCCAGAGAGTGTTTGTGAAGATCTTTTTGTCCCTTCATCCTAAGGTTCAACACATTAAATAGACTAATAGCCGGGTGTGGATCCAGTTGATCATCTCAGTTTTCCTTCAAAAACAAGTTGACAATTACGGAAATAAAAATAATACAGAATTCTAAGATCATCGACATGCCACCCATATCCTTCGTTTGCACGAACTCCGAGTCATCCGGTGTTTATACGAACGCCCAAAGTTGGAGTACCCCAATCATAAGACCCAACAACATCCAAATTATCCAACACTATACACCATCGTTTATCTACTCTACCACTAAGATCTCGCAAACAAAAATGAACCAATACACCACAGCAAAAACATTCTAGTCAATTCTTCGGCAATGCCGGAGTTGTCAACATTGTCCCTGTTTAAGATGAAATTAGCCAAGTGAGGAACTCGCATCGTGCATGCCTTGGAATCATAATTTCCAGTTCTCACATTCTGTACTCTTCTATCTTGCATAACATTTAACACACCCCGAAAATACCAAGCATCCATAGCTTCTACTTCTTATGCCGTCATTGTTTCCATTGGTAATTCTGGGATTGGCTTACCTCCTCCAATTGGAATACCAGTCAACCGATAGAAATCTAGAGGGGTCAAACCTATTTCAAACTCTTTGAAGTGAAAAGTTCTAGTCTTCTTCCACCACCTCTCACATAAAGCTTCAGTTAGGTCCCTTATCCCCATACTTGAAATTAAATTGGAATATGGACTCTAAACCTGGCATAGAAGAATTAAAATTGCAGGGGTTGTTTCTCACCACTATCCTGATAAAATTTATTTAAGTTGGTCCAACTGCTCCTAAAGTTTGCGTCTCGCTTATCTACTAAGTTGTCGGCCTTATGTTGTAACTCTCCGATACCTGAAGATAGTTGGGATAACATCTCATACCTAGACCAATCGACATCCTCCATTGTCTAAAAATGAAAAGACCAAGGGAAGCACAATCAACATGTGAATAACAAAAAATCAAACGCCTCTGTTAATCTATGCACAATGAACATATGAATTCACACGTTCACATTCACATCACATTGCTCATATGAAAATCTTCGCTAAAATGATACTAACAACATCAATTCCACCCCTTGAATCTTCTAAACATCAACTCAAAAGAATACATGACTTAATCATAAAACACATTGCAAAATGCTATAAACCACCAAATCAATTTCCAACAAAATAATATTTACAACAAAATCGGATTAATAACAAAATCATATTAACAACATCAATTTCCAACAAAATCATATTAACAACATCTATTTCACCCATATATTCATCTCAACCTCAACTACATCATATTAACAACCTCAATTTCACCCATATATTCATCTCAACCTCAACTACATCATATTAACAACATCAATTTCCAACAAAATCATATTAACAACATCAATTTCACCCATATATTCATCTCAACCTCAACTACATCATATTAACAACATCCATTTCACCCTTATCAAATTACAAATTTCAAATACATTATACCAAGCATAAACACAACTAATTCAATCCATCAAATTAAGAATCAATCATGGTTTTATGTTTCACCAAAATTAACCAAAAATAGCAAAAACCCTAACTCACATTTTAATTTTTTGAAATCAATCAATACAAAAATTATACAACTGCAATATCAACATGATCAAGATTATGCATCCAATAACACCTAAATCAATCCATTTATAACTAAAATCAAGAATCATAAAACAACTAAATCAAAAAAACAAAAATAACTTACCTAGTGTGGATTTTGATGATGAAATCTCACAAAAATACCACCAATCGATTACCCTCGGCTTCTAGAACAAACCCTTGTAAATTTTCCGCTCCTTAAACACAATTTTTTTCAATCAAACCATGAACTGTGGTGAGGTTAATGAAAAAAGAGAGGAAGAAAGAAAAGAGAAGAAGAAGTGCGGCTTCTGTAACTTTTAGGGTTCTCTATGAAACGCAAGTTCAAACTGCGTGTTGACGGGTCAACAGGGTCAATACGCATGTTCAAACTGCGTTTTTGAGTTTCCCTATAAGACGCAGTTTCAAACTGCGTTGCACGCAGGTTCCAAATGCGTTTCATCTGGGGATCTTGGATTCCCATTGCGCCCGGCGATGTGTTTTGGTGACGTGGATCCAAGGAAAACCTTGAATCTTGGATTCCCGTTAGAGCTAGCCTAAGAAGTGAAGAACGATACACAAACACAAGTCAGAACAATATAGACAAAATCAAGCCTTTATCCGTCGATGAACAAGTACCATACACTATGCATTCAAACTATCATTTTTTTTTATCACAAAATTGGTTAAAAAGACCAAAATCAACAAATCCTGGGTGAAAAACACATCTAGATTTTGATACTGTTTAAATGGACAAAAATACAAAAATAGCCAGGATATAAACAGTTTCATCCTACCCATTTTCAAATACTTTTTCTTTTTTTAATTTATATCAGGATGCATCCAGTTTCATCCTTGCTATTTTTAAGTTTAAGTCAGGATGAATCCAGTTTCATCCTTGCTAAAAAAATTTTTGTCCATTTCACCTATACTAATTTTTACTCGTCCATTTGAACCAGGTTTTAAAAATATTTGGGCAAATGACCCGTTTTCCGTTTTATTATCAGAAGAGAAGTTTTATTAGAAAGAAGAATATACAGAAGATTTACAATCTTTCAGTGGTAGAAAAAGAGAAAAAGAAAAATAAAATCACATAAAAACTGCATCCCAGTTATTGAGTATTGAACTTAAAAAGTTCAAATGCACTCTTCTACCTGCAATACTTGCCCAAGCTAAAATTTGAGTTTTAACCTGAATGCCCAAAGTCCTGATCAGTTTTGAAAGAATGTTTCTTCTCAAACATTCTGCAATTTTTCCATAGATCAAACTATCATTTTCTTAGGCTAGTGGATTACATAAAATACTACAATATAGTAGGAATTTATAAAATAAAAAATAAAAAATTATACGGCGAAATTGATCTGTTTATTTGTACAGACCAAATGGAGAAATATCTTGACATTGTTCTGACAAATATCATCTCCAAGTTGATCATTTAAAAATGAAATTTGGTGGCGGATGACCAATTAACCACCATAAGATGGTTTATTGTTATCCGAGTTGTTGTACACTTTAAAGTACTGAAGGTACGGGTTGTTCCGTTGTTTGTTGTTGAAACAGTGAGACAGACTGGTATTCAACACCAGCTCCAAACAGTGAGACAGACTGGTATTCAACACCACCAAAACAGTGAGACATATCGTCAAGGGTTAGCATTGAATAGGGCAGTTAAACGCAAGCATAAGAAATATTTGGAAAAATGCTTAGCCCATGGTTACAACTTCGGCACTTTAGCATTTACTACTTTTGGTGAACTTTGCACTGAAACAATGGATTTCTTGAAAAGGCTTAATAATCAATTATCTAGATTTGATGTTAGTGCCAAGAAATGCAACTATTTCTTTCATAGATTAGGAATAGCAATACAAAAAGGGTTGGAGCCCAACTTGTCGCTTTCGACAACTAGTTACTTGTAGTCCGTTTATTATTAGATTCTTGAATGGATATTTATTTCTCTAAATCTAGACTCATTCTAAGAGTCCAAGGGATTATCTATTTATAAAAAAAAAAAAAAAAAAAGAAAGTGTGAGCATCTACAGAGAATCAGAGATTCAAGATTAGTGATGAATCCTGTCGTATCTTATACGGTGTTCACTGTACTATGAGATTGGGATTTAGGATAAAAAGTGCATATGTGCTAGGAATGTCTAAAGTTAAAGATAGATTTGGATCGATTATCTATAGATTATAAAACTAGAGTGGGGTTTTTTGTTTTGCCACCCATGGAACATGCTAACCCCAAATTATACATTTCTCACTCACTATACCACCATTGTCATTTTATTTTTGCTTTTGACTCATTGTCTCCTGTGGTGTGACTAAAGTGATTAGGCGCGGATGCACAAAATTTAACAAGGTTCATCAACAGCCTAATTTCTCTTTATGTCTTAGTCTTTGTCTTTTACAGAAAACAAGAATATAGTAATAAGTGAAAATTTATTGTATCCACAGAATCGGGGTAGTCTCCGTTCTGAGTTTCTTAAGTACATTCATAAGTTGGACTGGTGATAATACGCTCACATAAGAAGAGCCCCTAATGTAGTGCACCTGGGTTGCTACTATACATGCATGATAAAAACGAGATGTCGTAATTTCGTGCGTATTTTCACATGGACCCTATGGTTGAAAACAGTGTCTTGGATGTGCAAATTTGATTGGAACATACATAAGACTTGCCTTAGCAAGATATTGATAGGACCATAGATATCTTATCTTGACTATAATGCCAAGGGTGCTAAGCAAGACTTGCCTCAAAACGTTGACTATAATGCCAAGGGTGCTAAGCAAGTCTGAAGTATAGCAGCCTAAGCAAGACTTGCCTTAGCAAGATATTTATTTCACCGCTAACAATGACAGCAACGTTTTGAGGTAACTCCAAATTCTGAAGTGTGCAGCTGAAGTAAAGAATCTAAGAAAGTCATGGGATCCCTTATCAATTATGAGACTCTCCAGAAGCAAAGAAAATGACAAACTAGCTTTCTTAGTAACAACTATAGCAGCCTTGTTTCTTGGCGCCCAATTTCTCCTCTTCTTTCCTTTTCCCTATAAAATTCCCACAAAATCTCTCCAACTGAATTCCAAAACAAGCTCAACCAAAATATCTCTCTCTCTCTGTAAAAGCTCATTTGTCCCTCCCTTACTGTTTCTTCTTCACAATCTCGAATCAAAACCACAAATTTTCTCCCTAACCATGACATCAATTGCTGCCAATTTTGCTAGTGCATATGTTTTACAAAAAATGTACAAGGAAAAGGAAATGATGAAGAAAAAACAAGGAATGGAAAACGATGAGATATGTAATAAGAGTGATACTAATACCATTGATTATCAAGATAAGGAGGAGGAAGAAGAAGATAGGAAGTATGGCTGCTTTAGTGTCTTTGAAAAGACTAGTAACAAGAACAAAAACAAGAAGAAGAAAATTCATCCAAGTGGTGTTCAAAATATATGATACCAATTTTGTTTGGAAAACCATGAATGTTTCCAAGTTTCTTGTAATCGTGTCTGTGTAATGCTAGCTAGTTGGCTTGCCCGTCATTTGTATAAAATTTCAATCTTCAAGAGTTTATCTTCATTTTGTTTGATATTTAGTTTGTTGTACGTAGACTGGTAATCCTTGAAGTATATATGACCATTTTGATTAATCTCGTACGTGTTCTTATTGAAATGAGTAGTCCTGATGTCCTATATACCCCATACAGAAGAAATTGGAATTCCTCCCGAAAATTAGGGACGTACTCAGTAGCTTTACGAAGACTCTGAATGCCATGAATCATTGAGTTCCAAATTGTCATATCAATAGCGAGATTCTCCATGTAATTTGTCATGGAATTTCTCTCGAACATAGTCATGCCGCTTATACGAATTCAAACTGTTCTGGTCTAACAAAGAAAACAAAAATGAAGAACTTAACTTTATGGGTGGTGGATGACAAATTAATCAACCAACATATTAAAAGATTAATAGTGTAATCTTCAACTAAGTTGGTACACTTTGAGGTACAGTTTTGTTGTACGGCGTTAAAATGTAAGGCTCAATAGCGTTTAGCTCCTTTAGGAGTTCGGGCATGCGCAGGGAGAGCTAACTTAAAATTTTGGTCCTAAAACACGATTGTTCGAAGAGGCTTTTTGGGGACTGCTTGCCTGGTAAATTAACTCATTTAATACTTAAGGCTTTTACTGATTACGAGTATGGTGAAAAAAAAAATACTTATGTTACTGATTACGAGTATGGTGAAGAAAGTACTTGCAAGTTACAACTGTATTGGACTGAAACATCAAATTGTCAAAAGTTGTTATACAGGTTACTAAATTCTATGAGGGAAATTACCAACCGGATGGATTGAGTAAGGCGTCCAAACTCTAAATGCTTGGCGGGTGGACTTCCACTATGGTAATACCTCTGATTGCGGAGAAATAAAACCCCATTTTGATTAATCATTCCTGTAGGAGAAAACACTCTACTAAGCACTGGGAAGAGATAAGAAGAACTCAAACCATATCTTTAAAGCTTTATCACCTTGTCTAATGCTTGTTGGATTTGACATCTTCTTCTGTTTTCCTTTTTCTATTTCTTTTATTTGATTAGTGCGTTAGCTAGTAAAGTGTTTTCTACATTAAACTATGATAATTTAGGATCCGAAAGTGCATATATGTTTTTGAATGTCCAAAGTTAAAAGATAGATTTGATATTGCATTATAGGGTTCGTACTAATCCCCAAATCAAAAACAGAAAATGGGCTATATAGCCAAAAAAACAAGTTTTCTGGGCCATATGGACTAGTAGGAATTAGGCCTGGGTCAAATGTCCAAAGGAATCTTTTTAATGCGAGAGACCTTACTGCCCTTCATAGACAACATTTCTTCTCGTCTTCTTCGTTGAAAAGAACCAAATCTGTATAATCCTTTATTGCTTTCTTCTCCGCTCTCGATCTTCTCTTTCTCCACCACCACCATCATCAACTATAACCACATCTACCACCACCACCACCAACAGTACTAACGATTTCATCCACCGCCTCCTAACAATCATCATTACAAGAAATCAGTTTCATCAACAGTATTTTGCTCAACATCAACACCGTATTCTGCAAAACACCATCAACAATACACTACAGAATGAGAAGTTTCTAGGGTTTTCAATCGATTGATCAGTTCAGTGTATTTGAAGAATCAAGGTTTCAAGCTATCCACAGAATGTCTCCTAGAACTCGTAAGATTTGAAACCCTAACTCTGATTTGTTCTTATTTTCAGAATTGCATGATTAATTTGTTGAATTGGTTGTTCTTATTTTCATTTCCGTAGGTTAATTTGTTGAATTGTTTGTTTTATTTTCATTTCAATGGATGTGTATTTTATTTAATAAAATTGGTTTGCATCTGGTTATTTGAGTTTTTTCAATTTAATGAATGCAATTAGTTATGGTGTATGAGTCTGGTTAATTGATTTTTTTCAATGTTATGAATGAAGTTGAATGAATTTGGTTTACATGTGATGGAACTGGTTTCATCATGTTTAAACCTTGGATAGAATTGTTTCAGCAGATTTTTACCTAGATGAAACTGGTTTCATCCAGTGGTTTTATTATGTAGTGTATTTTGTTTTAGCAGTTTAAACCTTGGATGAAATTGTTTCAATGAGGTTTTTACTGGATGGGCTAGGTTTCATCCGGTTTTAATATGCGTGTATATTGTTTTAGTAGTTTAAAAATAGATGAAAACAGTTTCATCCAGGTTTAAAGATATGTCAAGTGACGAATATTAGTAATGTAATGGATGTAACCGATTCGTATTATGTCGAATAGTAGTATGCAGTGTATTTTACCTAACTGAATAGTAGTATGCAGTTACGTCCTATGTCGAATAGTAGTATGCAGTGTATTTTCCGATTCCAACATCTGCTTCCACTGGATGATTCTGGTTTCATCATGTGTTGCCTTTGGATGAAACAAGGTTTCATCTTGTGTTGCCCACTATTGACATGTCGCCAGAGCATATTTGGTTCCGTGTTATTGGGGATGAAACTGGTTTCATCATTTGTTGATACAGGATGAAACTGGTTTCATCTTGTTTTGTCACTAAATGAAACATTGCATCTTGAGTTATTACTGGATGAAACTGGTTTCATCCATTTTAAACTCGGATGAAACTGGTTTCATCCTGTTTTAGAGTGGGTTGAGTTTGTCTCACACATTTTTAACAAGGATGAAACTGGTTTCATTGTGTTTTAGTTTTGGTATAATTTGGTTTTACCTATTTTAAACCAGGGTGAAACTGGTTTCATCCCATTTTAAATTGGATTGAAACTAATTTAATCCCACTTAAACTACTGATGGTTGTTGGAGGAGAAGATGATGGGCCCAGCAGTTTCATCATGTATGTCAAACTACATCTTATTTCGCGTGAGAGATACTCTTGGGCAACTTCAAGATGCAGCGTTATAAAATTACAGTATCAGGTAGGTTCTTGTGTTCAATATTTGTTTTATGTTCACGATTTGAATATCACCCGGCTGTGGTAGAATTGTAGCTGCTTTCAGTCAGAATTTTCTCGGTGCTTATGCTCTTTGTTTTGTCAGGCAGACCGTGCAATGAATCTCATTTACTGGTTGATTTAGTTGACGCTGCTTTGGACCGCTAGCTCATAAGCGAAACGGACATTGGAACCGAGCGCACTTTCACTATCTTTACAAGTTGCGGTGGAAGAATGCATTGCGTCGGGCCTTTGGGCAACTTAGTTGAGGGTCTTATTTGTTATGAACACATGTCGGGGGCAAGGTAGAGGTTGTGTCAACTGGAGGTCCAGCTGGTGGTGCTCTTGTCTTAATTGATGATGATGATGGGCCTGATATGCACTACATGGTAATGCTTTCATTTTCTTTTTCGAGAGCAATCTACTCTACTACTCGATCCAAGTTAGTTACATTGTGTTTTTGGTACACATTAAAGTTACTCTTTTGTATTCGGGGGTGGTGGTGGTGGTGGTGTACTCTGTTTTTTTGCTCTATTTTTTACTTTGTTTTGCTCTGTTTTTTTTGCTCTGTTTTTCACTCTGTTTTTTTGCTCTGTTTTTTTTACTCTGTTTTGCTCTGTGGTGGTGTACTCTGTTTTTTTGCTCTGTGGTGGTGTACTCTGTTCTTTTTGCTCTGTTTTTTACTCTGTTTTGCTCTGTTTTTTACTCTGTTTTTGCTCTGTTTTTTACTCTGTTTTTGGTTTGTTGTTTACTATATAGCCAAAAGTGGAGAAGATGGAAAGAATTGAAGCAACAATGGAGAGTTAAAGCTGCTAATGTAGCAGAAGCAATTACTGCAGTAGCGGTAACAACAGCTGCTAGACTACAGATTTTTTTTTTGAAGTATTGGTTCTGCTGCTGTCTGCTTCATTGGAGGAGCTATCTCTTGGAAAGAGTCGTGTAATTGCAGCCCCAAACTCATAGATAATTATTCGAAGAAGATAGGGACATATTTGTCTCTTCAGATTAATAAATAAAGAACATTCTGGGTCAAATATCCATTTTGGCTAAATGAAGTGATATTTTTACGTATTTTGGCTATATAAACAGTATCTAAAGCTAAGAATCTATTTCACCCGGGAATTTTCTGTTTTGGTCTTTTTGACCAATTTTGTGAATCAAAAATTGCTTTCTACCGTACCACCATCATTATAACGTGTTCTAACATTTTCAATTATCATTAGCAATTTAGCAATGTTTATGTAGTTACTCCGGCTACAATATTATACTAATCTTTCCCAATTTCCTTTTACTTTTTTTTTTCTTCGTTTTAGTGCTCATCGAAATCTTTCTCTTCTTGCAAATCTAATAAGATTACATCGGTTTTATATCATTTAGTGATAAGAATCTCTGCTTAATTAATGGCTTTTACAAAATATTTCCAAACTTTTCAATAACCTCGCTATATTGGGGCCTATGTCACTTAATTGGGGCCTACGGATTTCTTCATCCACCCAATAGAGAATGATAAGGGGTGTCTAAATATTGTAAAAATACTAAACTAACCCTTAAAGAAACCTTAATTATTCTAACACAAATACAAATACAAAATCATAACTTAATTAACAAATACAAAAATCATTAATCAAAACTCAATTTATTTTTCAATTTCCATCAAAACCAAAACTAAAACTTAATCAATCACAAAGAACAATTAAAATCTTCTTTTGTTGTTTGTAAAAAGAAAACCAAAAAACAGACAATTCAAGTGATTGAGTTAAATCCCTTTAAACCATTCCTTCTAAGAGATACTCTACAATGATTTACCTTTAAATCTTAAAAATTCACTCATCAACTTTTCTGAAAATCCACCCAGAATCGGTTTATATGTTCAGCATAGTAATCTGATTGTAATCTTAATCGGATTTTAATGTGAACCTACATAAACCGATTCTGGGTTGATGTGATGAACATCAACTATAATCGGGTTACATTAATACACATATAAACCGATTCAGGATTCCTGTTCGGATCATTTTGGACCATATGTAACCCGATTGTTTAGTTAAAAATATCTGTACCTTTTTCTTCTAATAATCGGATTACATTATCCTCCATATAAACCGATTCTGAAAAAGCTGCAAAAAACTAACTCCTGAATCGGACTCTATAAATGAATAAGAAGTCCGATTTTGTTACACATTTCTATAAATGAGCCCAAGTTACCCAAAAAAAGAAAACCACTTTCATTTATTAAGGTTGGTTCAAGTTTGCAAAATACAATATAAGAAAGCGACAAAATATAAGCATCCGATAGATCAAGTTTTTAACATAAGGAAAATACTCATTCCAGCAAATGGAGACCATCGAATTGATCCGGCCCGATCAATTCCTCCCATCGCCTCATGTTGGGATTGTATTTTTTTAGCCACTCCTTGGTGACCTCCGAGACCTCATGAAACCCATCTACCGGTGGTAATGGACAATCATCACGTACTCTAAGACCGATATAATGTATGTTGTTATGGTTGAATAAAACAATTCTCCGATCCTTAAGTGATTCATCCCAAATGGTGTATTTTGGTGCGTATGTATAACATGATCCCTTACCAAATAGATGAACAACGCAACTCTACGTTTCCGCCAAGAGATGACCACATAGAGGCATTTGCATCCAATGCTCTCGGGTAATTGGTCCATTCCCCTTTGGCCCTTGTACTCTAACAACCATTTCTTCAAATATTGCATTGTATGTGCCATGTGCAAAGAAAATTTTTAGCGTCCGTAAAAACCACTCCAGTGGTATTCATTAGTGCTTGGTCCTTATCCATTACTATGATCCTCGGAGTTTGATCGCCACGGTATATGTCCTTCAAGGTCTCTATCATCCAAGTAAAACTCACATCATTCTCCCGATCCATAAACCCCGATGCTACCGTGAAAGTTTGCTTGTCGGAAGTATGGAAAGCAATGTTTAACAACGTCATATTGTACTTGTTGGTCTTGTATGTACAATCTATTAACAAAACTTGATAGAAGCATTGTGCCAACTTGATCATCTCCGGATGCGCCAAGAAAATACGAGTCACTTTGCCTTCCAATACTTGCTTCCTCATTGTGTATCCGTGTTGATCGGCTAACCATTGAGATTGTTCCATAAACGCTCTACCATCCCATGACCTCCTCCTAAAGGCTGCTCTTGCCGTGTAAATTTACCTCAAAGTGGACAAGTTATCCTTATCATCCTCCTTAATCTTCCTAAGGATGTCACTTGGTTTACACGGTTTCATCGACCTCACCGTTTCCAATTGATGTGGATTCAACCCACAAACGGCCGCGTGTCCAACAAGAGATTCCGTATCATCATGATTGTGACAACCATCCATCACTTTAGATAACTTGTATACCTTACTACCATCGGGTCTCTTGGGTCTATTAACTGTAATCTTAAACGGGCAACCATACTTCTTTGATTTAGTAATGTATTCCCTTGTCGTCTTCTTCACGTACAATCTTTCCTTTGCCCAGTGAATTTCTTGCTTTACACCTCTCTCACAAACAATTTCCAAACGATATTCACTTGAATGACGGCCTAAAACTAAGGCGCATTTGATCTCTATTCCCTTGTCTATAAACCATTGCTTTGCATTATTCCTTTCTTTCCATTCCAAATCGGTGTAATAGTGGGCAGAGGTATCAACACATACGGGTTTGGGCTGATCTTCGTCTAACGCCGCAACAATCTACAACAAATATGAACCAGTTGATGATTCAAAATCGGTTTATATGTTACAGTCGATTAAACCGATTTTCCACAATCGGTTTATATGTGCAACTATAAAGACCGATTAAAGATTTGTCTAAAAAATTTCAAAGTCCACAATCGGTTCACGTCTCGTGTCATATAATCCGATTGTTGTTCATATTTCTCCTGCAACTTTAAGAATCGGATTACATATACACGAAAATAAACCGATTGTCGACTTACGTGATTATTCAAGTGAATAAATCGGGTTATGAACATCACCAACAAAAACTGATTCTGGTCACGTACCCATCGCGCCAAAAAATTACTACAATCTGTTCATATGGTGATGAACAAAGACCGGTTTATGTACCCAATTTGGGGATTTCACCCAGAATCGGTTTATGTAGTGTTATCGAATAAACCGATTCTGGAAAACGATTTTGAAATTTTGTTCCTTTTTGGGCGATCGAGACGTGCAAATACATGTTTGTAGATCGTTACAACTCATACATGTTTATTAGAAGCTTTATCACCTTCTTCTTCCCGACGAATTTATTCTTGTGCTTGAATAATATCCTCAAGCATTCTTTGGTTGACATCTTCTTCTTCTTTCAACAAATTATCCAATTCGGTAGGATCGAAATCATGATAATCTGACGCACCCACTTCTTCATCACTACTAGAGTCTTCATCATCACTATAAAGTTTCATTTTTGCTAAGAAAACCACAAACCCTAGTTTTATCTTTTTTCCCCTCTACTTCTTCTTTCCCTCCAAACCTTAAAAGAGGAAATGAATTTCTACTCTAATCCTAACACTATAATCAAACTCAAACACTAATTAATTTAACTAATACTAACTTAATTAATCATCACTAATTTAATAAGGGTATATTAGGTATTAACAAAAATAGTGGTTAAGGGGTTTCTAGAAATTACTTGTTAGTGACCTATTTTGTCATGTAGCTATAGGCCCCAATTAAGTGGCATAGGCCCCAATTTAGGAAGGTTCAATAATCTACTTTCCTAAAAGATTATGTTGTTAATTACCCACTTTTTTTTTTTGAAAAGATGTGGGTAATTAACAACATAATCGTTTAGGAATGTAGTTGCAGGATTTCCCACACTACACCCCTTACTCAATTTTGCTTAATTAATCCATTGAAAGATGTAAGATCAAGAATATTTATTGATTGAGTCCATGAAATGTTTACATAGGTAAATAGAATTACACTTAGAAATTAAAACACTCTTAAACTTTCTCTCTCCTAATGACTCGCTTCACCGCTCAAAAAGACTCTCCCCCCTTCCACAGACTCATTTAGCCCTTTATATAGGGTAATACATAGTGGATGACAGCTAAGTTATCCTTTATTTTCGGGAATATCTCGCGAAGTGTCGCAAATGCGCAAATATTCATTCTCGCGACACTTCTTACCCCTCATGAGTTTCATGTCTTTTAATTGTTTTGTTTGCCGTTATTCATTGCGTCGTTTATTTTAGCTATCTGCATGGCGCCTCGCGACACCGTCGTTTATTAATCCCGCGAGCCTTGTTCGTTGCGATATTATGATCCTACATCTTGCCTCTTTTTCCTTAAATATTGCTTGAAGAGCGATCTTTAAGGAAAACTGTTGTTGTAGTAATTTTTGATCTTTGTTGATGAAGGAACGAGCGGAAGAATCTTGGTCTTGAAAAGTACGTACTTGCCTCTATTCTTTTGTGAAGTTAGAAGCTTCTTTGTATATATATACGAAGTGTCATTTCTTGCCTCATGAATTACAGAAAATAATCAATTTCGCAAGCTATTCTCGCCTATTAGGAAATATGTTGTATATTTGTATTCTACTAAAGTTCTTTTAAATGGCTTCCTTGGATTTAGTAGTGACCGTTTACACGTGTCTATATTTACCTCTTTTACCGGTGCATTTAATGTTAACAGGTCATAACATTTTTTCTCATCTATTTATAGGAGCATCCCTGTGAAGAATTTTCCTTTTCCTTTTCATCTTCTTCATCGTCTGCAAGTGTTCTTCTTCTTCATCGTTGCAAGTGTTTGCCTATTATTGTCTCTTACCGAGTCTTCTTCACCACTTTTGCTATTCCCTATCGGTTTGTTACTCTCATGGCGTCCAGGTTTGTTAATTTTGTCATATCGGCTGATTTTGTGGTTGATCAAATTTGAGATTAGCTTTTCTTGTTGAGATCACTCTGGTATGATTAACTTTGTAGTTCTCTTTATGCCATTGTTGTTTAGCAAGAACCAACCCAGAACTAAATTTACCGTGAAGGACCCTCTTCTTTCTTTGGGCTCGCCTTAGAAACCTACTTCGCAACAAGAATCCCTTACGCAACCAAAGCCCTTTTCGCGAGCAAAATCTATGGCTACAAAAAGACAAAATCTGCGAGTGACAAGGTATTTAAGAAACATTTGTTTTTATTAACAATACATTGTTGCCTCTTGTTTCTTATTTAATTTGTCATTCGCAGGATGATAAAACTCTTAGTAATACTCCCCAAAAGGCTTCGCTACTCTAAGCCTGTTACCCCCAACGTTCCATTTCCTTCATTCACACCTTCGTCTCCTGCTGCGAAATCTTCGCAAGATAATTTTGTGCCTCTTTCTTCTGGTAACATTACTAGCGACAATATTTCTATACCTCAACTCCTCATAGACCAAGTTCCTTACAACTGTCCTACTACAAACGATATTATACCCCTCCGCTATCAATGTCCCTGCTATTTCTCCAATCACTTCTCTCTCCCTGAAACCTCCTCTTCTCATGAGGTTCCTTTGACAAAAAGACGACTCGTCTTCTTTGTTTGAACAAATTCCTCGAGCTGCGGAAAATTTGGAGGGGATAGATGTGGCCTTTAAGGTCCTTTCGATCTCGTGAATGATGCCAAAAAGACTTCTGCTGATCTGTCAAATCCAATGTCTGCGAGATTTTAAGTAAGCATCTTGGTCATGATAGGATCTCGCAAGCATCTTTAGTTCAAGAGATTAATAAGTGAAGGATGATCTCCAAGTTATGGCTGTGAAATGTAATAATCTCCACCTTGAAAATCAAAAATTTCTCAGTATCTCACTAGATCGTGATAATCTTCGCAAGAAGAATGAAGAATTAAAAGGTATGCTCTCGCCATCCCCCCATTTTTTTTTTTTTTTTTTTTTTACAACTCAAACCCTTGCTCGTCCTCCAAGTATTAAACCAGAAACGAATAATGGAGATATATCAGACGGAGTCTATCGTTGAAGAAGTTCGAGTTGAAAGAGATGCTTGGATGGAGCAAAGTATAATCTCTTAGATAATCTTCATACCTATGCGGTGATCAAATAAATAACTTGTCTAAAGAGAATTTTGATTTATCACAAAAGCAAGACTCATTAAGTAATGACTTATCTCGCCTCTCTTATTCTTTGACTAAAACTAATTTGGAGTTGGAAACTTTATCAGATGAGAATCGAACTCTTTCACAAGAGAAACGTTCTCTGTTGAATAAGGTGGCGATCTACTCGCATAACATGTATGATGCTTGTCAAAAACTATGCAAAGAACAAGAACAGGCCATTCATACTTTGAAAAATCAACTTGAAGAGAGTTTGAGAGAGATAAACTTATTCAAGGTAGAATAACTTTGAGTGTAAAAGCGAAGCAATTCAGAACAATGCATCAAATTAGAAAAATCCAACTCTACTCTCGCCACCGAAAATTCCATACTTGTTTCTAATGACAAGAAATTGCGATCTCGATTGAAAGGTTTAGTTGGAGACTCATTTGATGATGCCATGGACTGTACGGGGAATAACTTCGCGGCTTTAATTCAACAACTTACTCTTCAAAAGGAAGGTAGTCAAATTATTTGACTACCTTAATTCATTTATTTCACAAATTTTTAATTATTACGAAAATTCCAAAGATCTGTTGTAAGGATCTCTTTTAATCTTTTCTTGCGTGTTTATTATGCAGATTAGAAGAAGCTTCGGCTTGTCGTTTTCTACTCTCAAATCGATTATTCCAAAATTCGCAGAGAAAATGGATTACTCGCTTCCTCCCTCGCTCGTTCTCGCGATCGTGCGAGAACGTAGATTTGATTACATGTTCATTTGTAAAGACATAGATAGTAAAAACCGTCAAAAAGCGCTGCTTCGTCAATTCCCCTCAAAGCTGAAATCCTCGTGAATGAGATTTTCTTGTCTAAGTCTCTTGATCCTATACATGTTGATCCTCTGGAAGTAAGTGACGATGAAGTCCCTAATTCTCCTGATAGTGATTATGACTATGAAAGCGGCGAAGAACTCCCTAGTAAGGAAGTCGTCGATGAAGATCCGAATAGAAGAATTTACGATGAAAGTCCAAGAAGCTGGCGAGAACAAAGGTGATGAAAACATTTCGAAGAAAATCCATCAAGCTTTGGCGGATGTGAAGGCGATAAAGGCGCGAGAAAAGTCTCAACCACCCCTGTATTTGATTGAATTCTCTTTTGCAATTTGTTAGAATTCCTTTTTGTTTGAATGACTTAACTCTTTTGATTGAGTAATTTCCATATTTCTTTCTTCCTTTCTTAGTTAAGACCACCTTGCGAGCATGTTTGCTCATTGAATCTTTTATTAAATAAATCCATCCCAATCGGGGATTTGATTTTAATTCTTCTCAACTGCGACAAAGTCGTGAGCCGCTTTACATTTTCATGCAGAGGCCCATTGACCTTGCCTTATCATTTTTGTGTGGTCTTCCAAGTTAGACCTCCCCTAATTAGAGGTCTTCCTCGCCACCTTTCATCGCGACAAGATCGCGGGGACGTCTTTACACTTGGATGTAAAGACCCATTGATCTTGCCTTATCATTTTCCAAGTATTTTTGCCTCTGCGCAGGATGTTTTAGTTGCGACAATATGACAGGTCTAAATATCCTTGCGAACATAAAGCCCCATGACATTGCCGTCTTGCGACGAAATCGCAGGACGTCCGTACACTTTCGTGTAAAGACCCATTGATCTCGCCTTACCCTCGCGTTAGTATTATTGCCTCTGCAGGATCATTGCACAAATATGACAAGCCTAAATTCTCTTGCGAAAACATAGCCTTATGACATTTGCGTCTGTTTTGACACTCCCCCTAATGGAGAGCGTCGCCCTTATCATCTCCCCGGTTGCCCCTTCAAGGAGGCGAAACATCGGCCATACAAGACTAGCTCCTCCCATCCGGTCTTAACAACAACCAGTTGTTTTCGCGCAGCCTCTTATCCCTTATACCTATATGGTTTATGGTTACAAGAATGCACCCTAAGTGGAGTTTTCTTCGGGCGAGTGCAACATATGCCAAGACTTGCCAAGAATGGCCAGGGTAGGTTCATCCATCCCGGGCACTCTGGATCAACCGTGTACCTCGGCGCCTTGAGCATACACGACTCCTTGGAAGAGACCCTCGGTCGCCCAACCGAGGGTATAACCTTATATATATAGTTGGGAATCCAAGGTACCTCTCCGGATAGGCTTTCATGGGCCCCAAATTTTCATGACTCGAGGCTTCGGGAGCGGTGTAACCTTCCCCCGAGCCATGTCGAGAGATACCCCCTTATATGACGCACTTTAGGTCTTACATTTGCCTCTTACGAAATGTTATTCGCGAACTAGGGTGTACGCCATAAAGGTTCGTCCCATTCATTCATTCTTTTATTCAATCATTCTTCATCATTTGCTATTTTGCTTGCGAGATATTCGCCGATTCATTCATTTAATCATTCATTATCTCTTGTTGTTTTGTTAAGCCATTCATGACTTCTTGTTATTCTTGTCGCGAGATCTTCGCGGATTTTCTCTGCATTTTATTGAATGTCGCAAATATTTTGCGAAGAAGTACTTCATCTTGATTCATTTTTTCCCTCTCCCATTTTACGGGTAATACTTCTTAGATATAATCTATTCCATGGTCTATCCAATTTTTGTCCCACATCTTTTCCTTCGGGATCCATCAATCTATATGCCCCTGTACCAACTACCTCTTTGATGATATAAGGTCCATCCCATTTTCTCGCCAACTTGCCTCCACTTTCACGTTGATATATTGGGGTTTCTCGCAACACCAAGTCTCTGGTTGGAACTCACGTATTTTTACACGCTTGTTATATTCTCTAGCTAGTCTTCTTGATAATTCTCCATGTGTCGCAATGCCTTTTCTCGTTTTCTTCCAATTCATCCAACTTGATTAGAATGTTGCTGCGCTAAGATTTTTATCCCGGACCTCTTTTTTGGTTGTAGGAATCACGACCTCTGTTAGAATCTTTGCTTGACTCCGTAAGTTAAGCAAAAAGGGGACATTCTGTGGCTTCTCTTTAGTTGTATTATAAGCCCATCATCTTTGCATTGGGTACTTGTTCGCACCATCCCCTATTGTGTCCTTCCAACTTTTTCTTCAATATATCGGCAATTGTTTTGTTTGTTGCCTCTCGCTTGGCCATTAGCTTGTGGATATAATGGAGTTGATTTTCCACATCTTATACGAAATGCATTAAGCGGCAACTCTATATTTTGCCCTTCAAATTGCTTCCCATTATCGGATACCAATTGTGCGGGGATCCCAAATCTGCATATAATATTTTCAAATATGAAAGTAAAAACATCCTTATCGCGAATGTCTTTGGACCGCTTTCACCTCTGCCCATTTTGTGAAATAGTCCGTTGCGACAATTAAGTACCTTCTTTGTCTGTTCCGGTAAAAATGGTCCCACAATATCTAAACCCCATTTTCCAAAAGGCCACACACTTCTCGAAGAATTTAACGGTGCTCGGTGCATGTATCTTCTTCCCATGTCTTTGACAATCTTCGCAGCGTCTGGATATTGCTCTCGCGTCCTCATGCATATATGGCCAATAATATCCTTGCGTCTTTGCCTTATATGCCAAAGATCTCCGCCGCTATGATTTCCGGCATCCCCACTATGCAGCATCTTCAATATGGTTTCTCCTTCTTTCCTTGTTAGACATCGAAGCGAAGGTCCATCAAAAGAACGCCGATAAAGCACGCCATCTCGTAATTCATAATTTGTTGCCCGGCTCTTTAACTTGTGTGCCTCCATCTATTTCTTGGTACCTCGCCTTTCATTAAGTACGCGTGAAGTTCTACTCTCCAGTCTTCCTCGCGACATTGCATTTCATCTACCACCATCATTATATCTGCTTCTTGTCCTTCCTCTTTATTAATTGATGGCGCCAGTGGCGTCTGTATTTTGATATTCCTCGCGGTTGGGTGTTGTCAGCATACTTGATATAAAGGCAAAAGCGTCTGCGAGTCTATTATCTCTCCTTGATATGTGCCTCCATTTTATTTTCGGTATCTGTCTTTGACAACACTTCTACAAGCTTCTGTATTTACGTAGGGATGGATCATTTGTAGCATACTTCTCTGTTATCGACAAATTGCCAATTGCGAGTCACTGGTAATCCTCACATTCTCCAGTTTCATTTCTATTGCAAATCGTAGAGCATGTATTATAGCTTCGTACTCCGTTTCATTATTGGTAGACTCAAATTCCAATCTAAAAGCAAAAGCTAACTTATTGCCTTCTGGTGAAATCACAACAATTCCCACTCCTTTACCTTCTCCATTTGATGATCCATCCACTAATATTTCCCAGATGTCAGCTCAGTTAACAAGTCTTTTGGATCTCCATGCTCTTCTTCTACATCCATCATTTCATCCCTTTGCTTCATCTTCCTCAAATGAAATTCGCGAGAAAATCTGCGACAACTTTGTGACTTGGTTGAAGATAATATTTCATATTTGAGTTTGCAATGGCTTATTTGAGCATTCCATCTTTCGACTCTTCCGATCTTTTTGAATTTTTCATTCTTGACTCAATTGGTACCTTTGTTACCACTCTAATGAGTATGTGCTTGAAAATATATGCGAAGTTTAAGCGACGCATAGACTAACGCCGAGGATTAGTTTTTCAATCTTGAATAATTTCTTTCTGCAGCATTAAAAGTTTTTGATATAATAGATTGGTTTTTCTACTCCTGCGTCCGTTCGCGATAAAAAAGCGCACTTAAGGCATGCGATGTTGTCGCGAGGTATATTAATAATTCCTCTCTGGTTACGCATACGCATAATGGATATATCCATTAAATGCTCTTTGATCCCTTGTAAAGCCTTTTCACATTAAATCGAGTCACTTAAATTTCGATCCTTTTTTGAGAACATTTGAAAAAGTGTTTACACTGTCGGATGACCGCGAGATGAACCTTCCTAGTGATGCTAGCAACCCATTCGGCTTTTGAACATCCTTTCTTGTCGCGAGGTGTCGGCATATCGCGAAGCGCTTTTACTTTCTCAGGGTCAACATGTATTCCTTCCTTTGATATAATGTAACCCAAGAACTTCCTGACGCTACTCAGAAGGTACATTTTTACGGATTGACTTTGATGTTGAAACGCCTCATTTGTTCAAAAATTTCTTTCAAGTCTCGCACATGATCTTACGCCTTTTTACTTTTTACTAGCATGTCATCTCGTATACCTCTAATGTTTTATGTATCCATTCTGCGAATACTTTTTCTACCATCCTTTGATACGTTGCTCCGGCATTTCGCAAACCAAACGGCATTTTAGTATAGCGGTATAATCCTCTTGGAGGCGAAGAAAGCGAGTGTGCTCTTGGTCTTCTTCAAGCGAGAGGAATTTGATTGTAACCTTTGTATCCGTCCTGCGATGATACTCTTTCATTCGTCCGTGATTGACCAATTTGTGGAATGTCAGTAATGGAAAAGCTGTCTTTAGGGCAAGCCTTATTTAGATCAGTGAAATCAATGCAAATCCTTATTCCCTTGTTCTTCTTTGGAACTATAACCATATTAGCTATCCATTCGGGATATTTTGCTTGTCTAATAATTCTGCATCCAGCATCTTCTGCGATTCTTCTTCTATCTCGAGGGTGATATCTTTGTTGCTATCTTTCTAATTCTTTGTTTGAATGGCTTCACATTTTTATCAATTTCCAACTTGTGACAGGCTCTGATGGATCTATACCAGGCACTTCATCCATATCCCACGCGAAGATATCTTTATAATCCATGATAGATCGACAATTCTTTTCTCTTCATCCGCTCCCATGTTAGTTCCAATCTTTAGCATCTTGGGTTTTCCTTAGTTCAATATTCACTTCTTTGGTTTGCTCTGCGCGACGTGGCTGGCCTTCGGTTCTCCCATAGGGGTCGGTCCTTTTGGTTCTTCGCAAGATCATTTTCTTCTCCAGAGATCTCGCTAGGTATGCCTTTTCCTTCCTTCGCTCTTATCATGTAAACTCTGAATTCTTCTTCTTTCTTAGCTGCCCTTGCCATCTTTTTGCGATACTTTGATATACTCTTTCGCTTGTTTACTTGTTCTTCGCAACACTTTACTTCATTTTGATAATATATTCTTCCTTTAGACATCCCCTTTGATCTCGCGATTCCGGTTGGTGTAGGAAATTTGATACATTGATGAAGCGTCGACGCCACGGCTTTTTATTGCATGTACCCATGGTCTTCCTAGTAATATGTTATACGGTGATTCCATATCCACTACACTCAACGTCACTGTGTTTCAATTCCTCCTAACGGAATACGTATTTCTATCTCCCCTTTAACTTTTGTTATGGATTTACCAAAACCTTGAATATTGTATGCCGCGAAAGTCATATCTTCGTCTTTATATCCCATCTTTTTGTAAGCGTGATAAAACATGATGTTCACCGGACTCCCTGTATCAATTAAAACTCCATTCACTATCCATGTTTTCACTTGTGTTCTCTAATTCCTCTCCTTCCTTATACGCGTTTATTGCGATCACCGGTGGAGATGCGTGATCCAAATTTTCTTTGGATATTTCCCCATAGTGAATGTTATCTCTTGCTTTTCCCAATCCTTCAAAGGTGATGTTATTTCTCTATCCGTAATCTTCTTTCCTTCAAAATCTCGTTTGTGTATTCTTCCTCGATATTTTCATGAAATTCGCTAATCATTACTCTTGTGTATCATCTTTGCATGCCATATCTTTTTCATCCGATTTAAGATTTTCCTTTCTCATTTTCCTGATTCAAACAACTTTTTTTTTTTTTTTACAATCTTCTCTCTTTTACAAATGATCGTCCCTGTTTCTAGCGCATATGTAGTTGCAGGATTTCCCACACTACACCCCTTACTCAATTTTGCTTAATTAATCCATTGAAAGATGTAAGATCAAGAATATTTATTGATTGAGTCCATGAAATGTTTACATAAGGTAAATAGAATTACACTTAGAAATTAAAACACTCTTAAACTTTCTCTCTCCTAATGACTCGCTTAACCACTCAAAAGCTCTCCCCCTTCCACGAGACTCATTTAGCCCTTTATATAGGGTAATACATAGTGGATGATGAGCTAAGTTATCCTTTATTTTAAAGGAATATCTCGCGAAGTGTCGCAAATGCGCAAATATTCATTCTCGCGACACTTCTTACCCCTCGCCAGGTTTCATGTCATCTAATTGTTTTGTTTGCCGTTATTCATTGCGTCGTTTATTTTAGCTATCTGCGACTGCCTCGCGACACCGTCGTTTATTAATCCCGCGAGCCTTGTTCGTTGCGATATTATGATCCTACAAGGAAAGTAGATTATTTTAAGAAACCTATTATAGGGGCTCCAAGAAAAGAGTTTTGAGGGCTCCTAAGGATTCCTACAATGAAGATAAGGGGACCTACATAAGAAAAATACTAAAATACCCTTAACCTATTAAATTTTGAAACCTAAAACTAATTTGTTTTCATTCCTCTCCTTTTAACTCTTCCATTTTCTTCTTCCCCATCACCTCCATCGCCTATTTCTTTGATTAACCATCAATTCTCAAAATAATTCATTATCGGTTAATGATTTATGATTTTTCTTAGTTTTCGTAGTAGTATATAAGATTCGTTCTCTCGGATGTTGTTAAGATTAAATTAAAAGGTTTAAATAAAATAATAAATAAAAGAGAGTCACTGGGTCTTAGATTCCACCGAATTCACAACACGAGGTTCATTATTCATTCTCAACAATTTGCAACGGTTAATGGCCGCTACAAACTACCGTTACAGCTTAGGCTTCTTTTACAGAACTACTATATTTGGAAACTGTCGCAAATGAACGGTCGCTAAGATGTGAACTTGCGACCGTTGATAAGCAACCAGACCTCCTTAGTGGTCTGTGTTCTTCTTCTTCCTCTTCTCTGCAGCAGCAAAGAAGTTGCTCTGCCGCTCTTTGTTCTTCTCCCCCGACTCTCTATACCTTTCTAATCAACTCCAGCATCTTATATAGTAGCACAGTACCAAGAATACTCCACCATAACTGCGAATAATCCTTCAATAAATTCATTAATATTTTCATGACCCACGGGAAATAATTCCTTTTTATAACTTCTTCGCACGTTCACTGCTGACTCTACACACTCTAACTCGCCGGAAACTTGTCTCGGATGAAGTTAAACGGCTGTGGCTCAAGAAAACCTTCCAAAGATAAAGAAAAATCCTAGAATAACTCACGGGAATATGTTGCCACTGTTTTCTCTTAATCCACGTAACATCCCTATTTTCTCGAAACAAAGGGGCTTACCAATCTGTTTAAACAACACGAGGCCTAATCAACCGGTTTCGTGTTTTAGTCGACTTAAACTCCACACAAATCCCGACAAAACTTTTAGGGATAAACCCGAGAATGAATAACGGTCCAGATTTTCTTCTAGCGGTGATTCAATCAATTCTAATCAAATCAAAACTCGTTACCAGGCCTGTTAAGCTCAGTCAAAACTTCCCAAACAAATTCAGCCATTGAGTCTCCTTCAATCGACTCCAAAAGCAAACCCTAAATCTGTTTTTCCCATGAACCAAGTTTCCCGCCTTTTTTCAGTTTCAATCTCTTACTTCAAATCATCATTCTAGACAATTTTAATTCAATCAAGCGATCATACCAGTCCTGTTTAGGTTTAAGGAAGATTCTTATTCAATTTCAGCGCTTTAGTCTCACTCGAACACCTCCAATTCTCAAATCCTAATTCTGCACTTATTTTCCCGCCAAAATTTGAATTTGAATTTGGGAAGAAGAAGACCTCCCCTAACGAGACGGGGGTGCGTTTAGCAGTGGCATACAGGTGCAAATAGTGATGAGGGTACACCTTAGTAATTGAGGTGCCCCTTATCCAAAACTAAAGTCAGAATAACATGTGTCCTCAGGTACAAAAACCACTTTTCGAGCAACTTTTTCCATAAGAGCTTATTTGACAAAAACACCTACAAACAAGTTTATTAGTGATAAAATTAGGCACAGCTAATGTATTTATGGGTGAAAATGCGTCGCACTTTCGTGCTCATCAGTTAACACCACTTAATCCACCCGCAATGACTTTAATAAGGTAAAAATAAAAAAAGCCATCTTATTTCATTAGTTTTTATGCATGGATAGGTCGGAATCTATCGAATTAGGTTTTTGAAAAAACAGTTTCAGAACTGTCTACGATTGGGTTTCCCAACCGTAAACCAAACCGTAGACAGTGCGCACGGTTGGGAAACCCAAACGTAAGTCATCTACGGTGTGGAGTTAAGAACTCCAAACCGTATATTCTGGGTTCAAAAATCATACGGTTGGGAAGTACGAATTTTCCCAACCGTATGTTAGCTTATAGTTCGAATTTGGGGGTTTTCAAAAGCAAAAATAAATGTTAGCTTATAGTTCGAAAGTTTCATTTTTTCCGAAACAGAGCAAAAGTATCACTTTTCCCGAAACGGAGTGAAAGTATCACTTTTAA
>JAJJWW010004372.1:0-48068 GCA_023531295.1 Papaver armeniacum
GGTTTGCATACAATATGCATATAGGGGTTTGTTTGCTGTTCAGAGAATATCTCAAGGAATCTAACCCGTAAATTGATGGATTCATTGTTCTTACCAACTTTCTAACTTATAGTAGTCCAAATATGTCAAAGTTTCGATCTCGGTGAGTCTGTATGTACAAATAGGGTTTGTTTTGGTTTCAGAGAATATCTTCAAGGAATCTTACCCGTAAATGGATGGATTCGTCGTTCTTACCAAGTTTCACTTAGAGAAGGCCAACTCACGGCCGTGTTTCGATCTCTTGAGCATTGTATACATAATATGAAGAAATAAGGTTTGTTTAAGATTTGGTAATATACCAAGGAATCTTACCCGTAAATGGATGGATCTGGCTCGTTTTTACCAAGTTTTTGACTTAGAGTAGTCAACTTGCACAAGTTTCGATCTTGGAGCCCGCATGCATACAATATACAAAAATAAGGTTTGTTTAAGGTTTAGTAGAATATTTCTGAAGGAATCTTACCTCGTAAATGGATGGTTTCTTCTGCTCTTACCAAGTTTCTGACGTAGTAGTCAACTCGCGGCCAGGTTTCTGATTCGTAGCCTGGTATGCATACATATATGCATAAATAAGGTTTGTTTAAGGTTCGTAGAATATTCTCAAGGAATCTTATCTCAGAATGGACGGATTTGTCATTCTTACCAAGTTTTTGACTTGCAGAGTCAACTCCCGTCAGGTTTCGATCTCGTGAGCTCCGGTTTGCATACAATATGCAAAAATAGGGTTTGTTTAAGGTTTCGTAGAATATTCGAAGGAATCTTACCCGTAAATGGATGAATTCGATCGTTCTGTACCAAGTTTGAGTTAGAGTAGTCCACTTTAGTGACCAGGCTTCGATCCTGAGCCTGGTATGCATACAACATGCGTAAATATGGTTTTTTTGTTGCTTTGTGAGAATATTCCGAAGGAATCTTTCCGTGTGGATGACTGGCTGCTCTTACCAAGTTTCCGACATAGAGTAGCCAACTCGCGGCCAGGGTTCGATCTTGGAGATCGGTATGCATGCAATATGCAGAATAGGTTTGTTTAAGGTTTCGTAGAATATTACCAAGGTTTCATAACTTTAGGGTTTGTTTATGGTTTCCATAGTTTGTTTGTCAAAGAGGTCTCTAATTTGAAGTTCGAATTGACACCGAGCTTCATATTTATCGATTTCGATGATGTATCATTCTAAGTATGAAGTCAACCTCTCGAAGCTTCATGATTCATATTGTTTGTTGTTATACAAAATTTGAAGTTCAATCAACACTAAGCTTCATATTTATCGATTTCGATTATGTATCATGCTAAGTATGAAGTTTAATCTCTCGAAGCTTCATGATTCAGGTTTGTTTGCTCATACAAAAATTTAAAGTTCGAATCAACATTGAGCTTCATATTTATCGAATTCGATGATATATCATGCTAGGTTTGAAGTGTGTGAACCATGTTACTTCATGACTCAGATGACTAGTCTAAATCTAATTTGCTAATTATTTGAAGACACTTGGATTTGTATTAACTTTTCATCTCGGGAAGTGTCTTATGTAACTTGCTCTTCGTATTTATGATGCATGAATGCGCTTAGGTTCCTTAGTGTTAGACTTCCGCTTGTTTTTGACATTTAAACTTACAAGTCTTGGGGATCCGTAATTCATAGTATCTTTTTGAGCTTGGGATATAATGGTTTTATCAATTATGGAAAGTTGTACAATAATTCCGAGTCCTTCCAAAAAGGCAGAGAACTTTGAGGTACAACGTTTTTTTATAACTCAAAGTGGCTTTGTATCTGTTCACTTTTTAGAGACCCAAAATATGTATAGATGATATTTTGCTTCTAGAGGTTTACTTGCTATATTCTAAAAGAAGTAGGATAGAAATGTTTAATTCAAAGTCATATTTGCTGTCTATTTTCTATCCTATAGCATCGCATGCTCATTGTAATATTTTGTCTAATGTATATAACTGCCATTGTTTTTCCCTGGATGGATGGCTGTTTGAAGCCACACTTTCTTGAATTGCATTTGTGAGGGTGGCTGTTAGTGCAAACTTGCTTAAGGACCCAACACCTTTTGTTTTTGGGTTTACGCTTTCATTTTTATTATACAATGTTGACAAGATATCACACAATAATGCTGTAGAATTATAAGCACCTGAGTGTTATGGATCATCATATTTGACAGGTTGCTTAAGTCAGTTTTTGTATATTATCTTTAACTGTGAATACTTGCATTGTTCTTTGAGATAGTTTTTTTACCAAATCACTGTACGTAGTGGTTAATTTCCTAGTCGTTATTTTTCGTGTACTAACACTGGGATTGTTTTGAACTCAGGTGCACAAGGGAGTTATCGATCTTGTCAATTCATCCTAGGTTGTTAAGCAATCCACAAGAGAGTTATAGATCTTGTCAATTCATTCGAGGTTGTGAAGCCGATCGCTTGATTACTATTGAAGCATCTAGTAAATGGTTATTTGCAGAATCTCCATTTTATGCTTGTTTCTCTAAGTTTTTCAGTATCATAGATCTTTTACTTTTAATTTCAATTTAAGTCAACTTGGATGAATGTAAATGTGTTACACTGGCAGCTTAATGTGAATGTGAAATACTTTTGGCAATTCAGTTTCAGCTATAATTTTTTTTTTCGAAATAGTTTTATGCACACAACTTCTAATAAGAGTTGTGTTCCATATTCCAACTACACAAACCAATGGTTGTGAAAGAATGTCTTTACGACATAATTAGGTGATGTCCAACATAGTTCTACAACACTAACAAGTGTCGTGCAAATCTTATTCATCATAGTAATAAGAGGTGTTACATATTTCTACAATACACATCCCGGGTTGTCTAAGATAGTCCTTCAACTTATACAAGTGTTGTGTTAGATATTTCTACGATACACATCCTATGTTGTCTAAGATAGTCCTTCAACTTATACAAGTGTTGTGTTACATATTTCTACGATACACATCCTAGGTTGTCTAAGATAGACCTTCAACTTATACAAGTGTTGTGTTACATATTTTTACGATACACTACTTGTGTTGTCCAAGATACTCCTACAACAACAAGCAAGGGTTGTGTTAGGCTTTCAAAAAAAAATCGAAAGAGAATCACAACTTTGGCAAAATATTGTCGAACCATGAATCACATCACCCTTAACAACACTTAGTCAAGTATTGTAGAAACAGCTTGGACTTTCTACAATACCCCACCTACACAATACACAAAAAAGCGTTGTAGTAGGGGTACTACAACCCTAATACAAGAGTGTTGTAAATGATGATTTTTCATTAGTGAAGGTTTATAATTTTATTTTTGGAAAATGAAAATTTGTAATGTGCATTTACTAGTTGGATATTTTCTAAGAGATTTTCGGTCATTATCTGGACAAAGCATTTCCAGGAATCATGGAAACCGAATTTGGAATATATTGCATATCTTGAGAATATTTTCGGTTTTGGAAATTCCTTGGAGTCCAAACTTCCTTGGTCTATAAATATCAAAGTTTGCATTTTGAGCAAACTAATTCTCGATCCAAAAAAACTACCTAGTTGTGTTGTTACTGGTGGAGCCGCCTATTCGGAGAGGAAAGTAACCTAATTAGGCGAAATCTCTTACGACCGCTCGGTTTAAAGACTTCTTTGGGATTGAGAAGCTCTATTAGTACCGTTGGTTGGAAACTAGATAATTGCGTTTTATTATTAGTTTTCGATTGATTTGATTGACTAACGGTTGTTGAACTTTGATTGCACCTAGTTTGTTTATGCTTGAGAATCTTCTCTTCTGATATAAGACTCACTCAAACTACATCGAAGTTTTGACGGGGATCTTTAGACTGTTTGTAGACCTAAAGACGTCTTGTAATAATCCATTGTTAACAGACTCCGTTCTGTGCGTGATTGATCACAAGAGATTCAATTTGATTGTGTGCAGGTGTTTATGAAGATCTAAGAAGATTTGAAGACGAAGAAAATTTCTTATTTGGGTTCATAATCTTTGGTATTTACAATACTTGTTTCGGTTAAAGATGATCCAACTATAATCGGTTTATCCTTATGATAGATTGGATTGATTAGTTGAGTTGATCGGTATCAATACAATTCTTTGTGATTCAAAGTATTGATTGCAAAATCTTAACAATTACTTTGGTAGTTGTTGATAAGATAGATCTAAGGACCTGACAAAGGAGTTTATTGAGATAAACGGAAGATCCTTTTGTCGAACTCACATCACTTGGTTGAAAAGAGTTGTTACCAAATATATTGTTGTTCCTTTACTGTTTGGAATATGAACCAAAGGAATTGTTCCAAGTACGTGACTTATTACAAGTTGGAGGCGTGGGAATACGAGCATTAACTAGGTGAACTATAGGTTTAGTTGCTTGGTATAAACTATACTGAAGTTGGTTTGGTTTTGTATACAATAACTTAATCCTGAGAGTATCCAATTCTGGACAAGGTTCTGGGGTTTTTCTTTATTTGCGGTTTCCTCGTTAACAAAATCTTGCTGTGTCTTTTACTTTTCTATTTCCGTAATTATAATTGCTTTATTATAATTAGAAGTAAAATACACAAGCGTTAATTCTTATTTACTTGATAGTATTCCTATTGTGTTTGGTTAAATCCGAACCTTTTATCAAGCAAACATACTTCGTTGTTGTATTGTCTAGATCTTGTATGCATAGTCAATCACACAAGTTATCTTGTTTCGTATTGTCTCGATCTCGTATCCATAGACGATCACACGAAGTGTGAACCGATTAGTTGTATTGTCTCGACTCAGGCCATAGACAATCACTTTCGGAGAAAGGACTTATAGGTGGAAAAGTTTTAGATTGAGGTATATTTGGGTACCCTCATCTTTTCACAAGTGACTACTCAATGTACTCCAGGTGCCAATGGTACCTCTCAGTAGGTGTTACCTTTTCCATATCTGCATAAAATCAAAGATAAAAATTAATATCCAAGGAACCATATCTAATATTGGTGGCTTACCAATGCCATTCATAATTGTGAGACTGAATAGGTTAGGGTTTAAAGAAATAATAGAATAAGGAAATTGAAGTGTTGTGTTAGATAAAACGAAATTATTATTGTTGGGTTGGATTAGAGGGAATTGATTACGAGTGGTATTTTCCAAAGCGTCATGATGACCACGAACGTCGTGATTAGGTGTTGAATATGCGTGCATGTTCTAGAGACATGACCCTTAACCAAACACCATAAATGACTATTAATGGTATTTATTAAGGCTCTATAAAAAGGATTTAATAGGGGAATATCAATAAACAATAAATTAAACCTTAAAAGGAATGAGAGAAAATTAGGGAAGAAAAATCAAGCAATAGTGAACAATGGAAATGTTGTTCGAGAACCACCACCCCCATCTGAAAATTACAATTAGGAAAAATTTGCATTATCATTGAGTGATCGAGCTAGAGCTTGAGAAATTGAAGAATGATATACATATTGAGTTGGACGGGCGACAGAGAGAAGCAGAGAAGAAGAAGAGTTTCAAAGAGACTGCTGCTGAATTTGCCGCATGGAGGGAGAACAGATTAGCAAGAATGGATCGGAAACGAGAAGAGAGACTTGATCATAAGCAATGGGGATGTATGGTAGTGCGTCAGACAGTGATTCAGAGAACTCAGAGGGAGGGTATGGGTACTATGGTTGATGGTGGATTTTCAACAAAGGCTAAAATCGTAAAATCATGATCTTGCATGTTTCTGACACGGCTTCATAAATGTATGTGAAACTCATTTTTTAGGATTCGTGAAAGCTCATTTCACAATCTCTGACTGCGCGTACACCCTCTCAAAGCTCTGTATAAATCTGTTATTCATAAAGCCTCCCGGCTGAGCTTTTTGATACTGAGCATATTTAATTAACACCTCTATATATAATCGAAGTGATTGGACGGTTCCTATACTTGTTGCATGCTAGTATAGAGCGTTAACGTCTTCAGGATGCCACATTGTTCCCTGACTATATATAATCAATATTCAGAGCAAGTACGATGCTCCTATCATGTTATACCTCGATTCTCGAATAAACTCGCTCCTAGACATATTGCATGCTAGTATAGAGATATTCATAGATTAAATTATAGCGCAACATTCATCAATCGAATTCCTAGAAAAATAATCTATTTTATCTCATTACTCCGTTTCATGACTTATTCACGACTGAATTCCGTGAATTAGTAATAGATAATCAATATATCTCATTACTCCGTTTGGCTTATTCCCGACTGAATTCCATGAATTAGTAATAGATAATCAATCTATTTTATTACTTCGTTTCATGGATTATTCTCAGCTGAATTCAATGAATTAGTAATAAAATATTCACTGTTCGGGCATCTGGGCCACAACCTATTAAGCCCCGAGAAAATGGTGCAAGTGTACTTAACAATAATGCATGAACGAGAACCCAAATGCATAAACGAGCATTCAAAAATATGGACGAACGTGGAAACCTATGCAAAATCTGAAACGAAAATAATTTAAAAATAATAGAGAGGCGCGCACGGGACTGGGCCTACTATCCGTACGGCCATGCCCTAGCCGTGGCCGGTCCCACACCTCCAATTTCTTATTTTATTATTATTCTTATTTCTTTCTCCATCTCATGAAACTCCTTCGTTTGAGCAAAAACCTAATTTTCCATATTTCTCAAATATTGCTCAAACTATCAAAAAGCCAAAAAGTCAATTGGTCACATGACCGACCTGGCTTCTCATGACACATATTAGAATATCATTATTTTAATATTATCAAAATATTGGTTGCGCGCGTAAAATTCTACTTGCTCAAGCAAAATCGAGAGTTTCAGTCAAGATCAAACTCTTCAGAAAATCCAAAATATTGCTCGAACGCGTACGTAAATTCTCAGAATTGAGTCACGAACAATATGGTGACACGGACATGCCGCCTTGACCAACCGAATTTGGCCCTTAGGCTTGCAGAAGCCGGTCCCACATCCTATTATGATTTTGACCTAATTAATCTTCTACAATTCATATTGGGTTCAAACTCTTTCCAACGGACTTGGAACTTGATCAATCAACCACCAGCTGGTCCCACGACCACCAAGGGCCGGTTTCACACCCCTTGGTCGGTCCCTCTCTCTCCATAATTAGGTTTTACCAACTAATGCTCAGACGGGCACTATTTTAATAATGATTAAACGAGCATTTAATCATCTTTTCACCAACTGGTCTACAAAGGACTTTGATGCACGCTCATTCGATCACATGTGCGCTACATGGTCGGACATCATCCCATGTAGCCGGTCCCTCTCTCACTCATTGGTTGATTTTCAGTAAATCATCAATTGATCAACAATTAATCAAAATTAGGGTTTCAAATCAAATGCTCTACAAAGCATAATTCCTAACATGTTCAAAACCTAATAATTTTATGTTGATCCAGCAATCAACTACCTAATTAATGACATTCTAATTAATAAATGAGCAATATTTTATTAAACTAGCAATATCTATTTTTCTCATATAAACACTAAACTAGCAATATTTTCTAGCAAAATGCACGATCAACTGGGTTCAGATCTCATTGAATCAATTGCTCGACCGAGCAATATTTCTCATGTTGATTCAACTATCAACATTCAAGGATTATATTGATCCAGCAATCAATATTCTAATTTATATTTATTGTTTGGTGCTGCTACCAGCATTTTACTTGACTGAAAAACATGGTTCGAACAGACGACCATCCAATATTCCTGATTCCTACTGAACATATATGAATAAGTCTTTGATTGAGCAACCTTGTCGGATGATCATCCAAATTCCAAAAATATCATTATTACCTCGACTGGTAAAATAATATATCACAATTCATTAAGACTTAGCGTCTGAGCGTGTCTCAGCAGACATCTTATGCTCAATCCATGAGTCCCATAGCATACTACATTCGTTCATTATGCTCGACTCATCAAGACTAAAACTCATCTTCTAAAATCAACAACTGACTAATTAAATACACGTGTTCCTTGCAGACTCCACATTCGTGAGACATCAATCACGTCACATGGGGGGATATTCACTAGGGTTTTGGTCTGGCGGCCTACGGTACGTGTGTTCACCACGATGAGAAATGTGAGTAAGTTGTGCAAGCGGTTGAGGAAGTTAGCAAAGTAGTGGGTAGACAATCAACCAATTTTCCGCACGACATGGAACTGGTTTACCCACGATGTCATACTTTCCCACTCTTTCACTCCAGCAACCATCACACTTACTGGGATCAATGTGTCTACTATTCTTGCAATACAAATAAGTCTCTGAATACACGATTGAACAACGAGGAATCATTTGGAAAACAACAATTTCGAACGACAATAAATTATCTCTCAATCAATCAGAACTTATCTTATCTGAACTCAATAGTTCACTTGCATAAACCTTCAACACATATACAATCCTTGATCATCATTGATCTCACACACTTCTCATCTTCCCTCCCTCTTAGTGACTGAATTAACTTTAGAACGACCATTATCTTGGCATAGGCCGGAGTCCTACAGATTGATCTCTCGAACTCAAAGCACTCCCGTACAGTGCATCTATTTGAAGCAAGTTTAAGCAGTTTTCTCGGTCAAGGAGTCTCCATCCGCACGGTCATCACTTCACTTTCCTAAAAAAACAGCAAATAGTTTTGCGCCATCAATAACTATGTTGAAGAGATTTAATCAAGCGAGGAGGATCCAGATGCAGATGAAGAGGAGATCAGTTGGCAAAGTATTATGAGAAGAAGCTTTATAAGAGGTATGCAAGTGAGAAGGATAACCCAACAATCTTTTCCAAAACCATGCATGAGGTAGAAGAAACCGAGAAATATGGGGATGAGAAATTGGAAGATGAGACAGAGATGAGGGGAGTGAAGAAAGTGATAGTGATACTGATGATTCAAACGATTCCGGGTATAGATCTCCTACACCATCTGGAAGTCATTACAATAAAGAATATGAAGAAGAGGACTAGGGAAGCTACGATGAGGAGGATTAGAAAAAAACTATTTTGGGATATCAACAGGAACTAAGGTAAAAGGATTTGAAAAAATCTTGAAAATGATTAACAAGTTCCTTTTAAATAGATTTTGTTGATATTTGCTTCTCGTCTTCTTTATGTTTATATTGTTGATGCTAGTCCTATCTTTTTAATGTCTTTTACGGCTAGAGAAATCAATGTGCTTTCCCAGATTTTGTTGTTGATAAGAATTACTGGCAGTAGGTATGTATGGATTTTTTCTGGTGTTTTTTCTTCTGGGTGTGTAAGTTTGAGAAGTGAATCTCAGTAAATATCTTAGCTTGGTAATCCTTGAAACTGTTAGCAAGGGTTTCCAGATGAGTTGGTGATAGGTGTCTAAAACACCTAGATTTATATTAATTGTTTATGCTTTCTTTGCGAGTTTATTGTAAAATATGTATCTCATGATTGCTTTTGAGTTTATCAGGTGCAATGGAGTCATTATGAGCAAAAGAATGAGCACTACGGGAAAAAAATGATTAACTACACCGAAAAACAGTTGTCGGACGATATACGACGACGTTTATTTATAGGTTGCACAAGGGGGGGGTGGGGGGGGGGGGTTGTGGAAGGTCCTCAATTCTTTGAAACTCGTCAATAATAGTCGTAAACACGGTTGTCGTTCCATTTTATACCACGCTTGGCTCAGTTGTGAATGTCTTTCAAAATTTCCTCTTAATGCCTAACACAACTCATACCTGGGTTGTGAAAATAACTCCTACACTACACTTGTTGGGATTGTAGAAATTTCTTTGACAACTATGGTTAGAGTTGTATGTGAATTCTTTGACAACAATTGTTTGAGTTGCATGTCACTTATTTGACAACAATGGTTAGAGTTGTATGTCATCTCATTGACAACTTTGGTTTGAATTGTATGTCACTTCTTTGACAACTATGGGAAGTGTTGCATGTCATTTATTTGACAACTCTAATTCTGAGTTGCGGTACATATTCGATTTGAATAAAAAAAATTAAATTTTGAGAATTTAAATACAAAATTAAATCTGTAATACTTAAATAACCATGAAAGAAGATCGGATTTCCAATTATAATCACTATTTGTTTGTTACTACAGAAGATCAGTTTTACATAACTTCAACACCAAAAAAGAATAAACTAGTAACACTTTCGTTTTAGTAAAACCCTTCTAGCTATTCTTTCTCAGCTTCAAAAATCATCCTACAGCCACGATGATAACTCCTTCCTTTCCAACTTTCTCAATTTCTCTTGATAACATCTCCCCAATCTCCCTTTCACCATTTGCAGAGATGGTACCCACCTATTCAGAAAAATACAAAGTAGAAAATCAACATCAGAAATTGCTGACACTGAAGAGTGTAATTAGAAAAAAAATATGACTAGCCATATGCTAGAGATGGCTTATTTATGAATGCAAATTATATTTTGAATATGCAGAACAAGCATGTATTAAGTAAGATTATTTAAATATACGAGGGAATCTGATAAGAAACGATTTGTTTCTTATTCAACGGCCAGCAGCTCAAGCTCAAAAGGTCATGATTCAAAGAAATCAATAAACCAAAGGGTAGCAATTTGCTTAATAATTCTCTTATTCTTATTAATCAACTGACAAGGCCTATTTATAGGCTACATTACTTGAAAATTAAGAAAACAATACTACTCCTAAAATAGTATTCTAAACAAATATAAACTCTAAATAAAATAATTAAATACTTAATATATAATAAAATACCTAAATAAGTATATTATCTCTAATAATAAATAATTTGTGCTTATCCAATGCTTTGTGCCTCCATTGGTCTTGTGTGCTCGCTGCGCCCTTCACTTGCTAGCCAGTGTGGTTTCCACAATCTTAAGAGACTTGACCCGTATAAAGGATCAAATATGTCTGAGTGACGCACCGGGTCAACACCGTTGACATGTTCCATAAAACATGGTCTTATCATTCCACCCTCCTTAAATGGGACTTTGCCCTCAAAGTCCACTATATATATTGATACGGCTCCACACGTGGTCTTATCATTCCACCCTCCTTAAATAAGACCTTGCCCCAAGGTCCGCTTCCGGCAAGCACCCATAACCCGGTTTTCTTTTTTCGACAACTTCCAGAGGAATATTGACCGTATCTGAAAATTTTAATCGGCTCACTGGATTTTGAAGTTTCAATGATGGAACAATCAAATATAGTTGCATGTGGTTTAACAATTTTAGCTCTCTGACGCTCCTTAAAGTCTTGGAATGCGGATCTACAATAAGCACGGTTGTCGTCTAAATTTCTCTGCAAGTTAGCCGACACAATAGATGGATCATCACTTCCAAACGCTTTAATAAAGCAAAACAAAAATTCTTCCAAGAGCCTGAAATATAATCTTTCATCCACTTGTACCATTTGAATGGACTACCAATAAGGTGATCATTAACTACTTTCACAAAGTCTTCCGGTGGAATTTTACGGAACTCAAAAATTAATTGTGCTTGAAATAACCAACCTTGGGGATCTCTCGCCATCAAATTGCCGACATAACAATTTATTTGTACTTGCGTGTTGGTACATTCCGGATGAAAATGTAACTGGCGCCTGTGTATAGTTACCAACGTGTAATGGCCTAGGATGCAACTATTGAGATAACAACTGGGCTCGTAGGTAATTGATTTAAGATTATGAACTAATGGGCTGGGCTTTACGGTTGGACTTTATGATATTGTCCAGTATGGTTTGGAGGGAGTTTAGTCTACTGTGTCCTGGGGTTTTGATTAGGGGTGGGACTTGGGTAGGGTCAACCCACCCAACCCATGCCCAACCCGAACGTTGGGCGGGCATGGGAAATGTATTTTAAAAGTTTGGGCAAGCTCGGGTACAATTTTAATAAACCCGAGTTAAACTTGGGCAAGCATGGGCACAAATATTTCTAACCCGAGCAACCCACCCAACCCGAGGAACTATAATATAATTATATAAATTATTTTTATAATTGGTAGTATTATCTATTAAAAGCAATTTTAGCCATTATCTTCAAACCTAATAATGAAAATATAAATCATATCTATCTCATTATTAATTCAATATGAAAAAAATTTATATTATTGCCAATAATCATAAGTTATTTGGAAATTTAAGCTAAATACAATAATCAAATCTTATAATTACTAAAATTTGTTATTATCACATTAATAAAAAATAAATTTAAGACTTAAATTAAGGTCATTAGGGTTTATATGTGTGTGTGTATATATATATATATATATATATATATATATGAATCTACTAACTAACCCCTTTCTATGTTCACAAGTTTTATGTTGTAAAGTATTAGCATGTGTCAACCCGAGGAACCTAGGGAAACCGAGGAATATAACTTGGGCGGGACAAGCAGCACCTCCACAGGTTCCACGGGTTCCATGGGCAATCTGGGCAAAGAATTTCTACCTCGGATCTTCCTCGGCCAAGCCTTCCAACCCGACCAACCAACCCAAGTCCCACCCCTGGTTTTGATAGGCGTAAGGTGGAGTCGTGGGACAACTAAACAACTTTCAATAAGAACAATAAGAAATTTTCCCAACGAAAATATATTCACTGACCTTATTTTTCGGACCAAGTATCCCTACATCCTTGTAACTTTAATGGAGGTTGGTGGGATCTCCCAATACCAGCCGTGTAACCGTATCGGTGTTGGTAAACCTTGCCGTACCTTCCTTCGAAGAGCAACTTGGACTGTAACAACTTTTTTTTTTTGTTTTAGGGTTTTTTTTAATGACGGATATGGTTAGTGAATGACGATGAATTGAAGTGACAGTGGAGGCGGTAATGGTGGTGATGTAGTCGCGGAAATGGGATAGGAGCGAACTTTCTCTGATACCAATTGATAAGAAACGATTTGTTTCTTATTTAACGACCAGCAGCTCAAACTCAAAAGGTCATGATTCAAAGAAATCAATAAACCAAAGGGTAGCAATTTGCTTAATAATTCTTTTATTCTTATTAATCAACTGATAAGGCCTATTTATAGGCTACATTACTTGGAAATTAAGAAAACATACTACTCCTAAAATAGTAAACAAATATAAACTCTAAATAAAATAATTAAATACTTAAAATATAATAAAATACCTAAATAAATATATTATCTCTAATAATAAATAATTTGTGCTTATCCAATGCCTTGTGCCTCCATTGGGCTTGTGTGCTCATTTGTGCCCTTCACTTGCTAGCCAGGGTGGTTTCCACAATCTTGAGAGACTTGACCCGTATAAAGGATCATATATGCCAAATATCTCTGAGTGACGCACCGGGTCAACACCGTTGACATGTTCCATAAAACATGGTATTATCAGAATCACATCCATGACCAGAAAAAGAAAAAGTACCAACACATTATATAAGATTATTTAAATTTTTAGAACAATCATATATTAAGTAAGCCAGCGAATAGAGATACATGGAACAACTAACAAGTGGTCTAGTGGTCCTGTACATTGATCATGTGGTGTTTCTGTATTGCTAAATTGGCATCAGCTAAACTTGTGGCGCGTGCGCAATCCTGTTCTTGATGCTAAAGAACAAACATAACTCTCTATGTGATGGGACATGCCTACTTAACAATATTAAAAATGACTATTAACAATACTAATTCATTGTAATTCAAAGAACGATAACAGTTATGCAAGGGTGTAAAGCAAAATGATGGGAAGACATAACAGGCTCCTACATCATATGAAAAGAAGGCATTACAATTAAAAATATAAATATGCAGAAGGATATGGTGAGCACTAAAAAGATCTTTTTGAAAAGAACTCCGCTTTGTCGGCATTTGCAATAGCTAGTGGAGCCGCACCCGCACTTGGAACACCAATAGCAGCCTGAAATAATCACTCAAGTGGTCAAAATATAGCGCACAAACACCTAAATCTGCATCTAAAATTCAACTTAACGGAAATCTAATCAAATATATACATATAAAAAAAAATACCTCGATGGATGTGGAAACCATCTTTTCATTGATTATTTCAGACTTCTGTTTCTTTGTTCCTGCTCCTAACCCTTGGTAGGGAAGACTACAGATATAAAATGAATCAAATAAGAAACAATAAAAAACGAGAGAATGCTAACAATATATATGGAGTTCAAATTAAATATACTACGGAGGAAGTAAGTATACAAGAAGTCAGACCTTCCTCTTACAAAGTAGATAAGCACATGGTGTAAACGTGATTCTAAATCATCTCTTCGACTTTGTGTTGCCCAATACAAAGTACAACAGTCAAATAAATGAGCAACGAGGGTTTAATATACAAGACAAAGACATAATTGAGGGCCACACTAGACTTAGTTTCAAAAACTATGCCCAAGCCTACGGTCACACTACTTTACCACCCACTAGCCTAAATAGAAAGATATGACAAAGCTGCGTAGCCTATATAAATAATGCAATACAATGAAGAAAAATATCAAATATACATTGAAGGACATAAAAATAAGGTAGAGCACTAGCACAATGTCAAGAAGACTGCCTGCTTGTCAAGCATTTGCAGAAGCAGGGGAACTCCTGCACTTGGACCGCTAATAATGACTGGAATAATCATACAAGTGATTAATAATATATATATATTAAAAAGCATCGACAACATGAAAGTAAAGTTAATAGACAAAATATAAAGATGAAACCCATTGTAATATGAGATCGCTTACAGGAAAGCCATTTGAGTCTCTCTTCAACTTAACATCCCAGGTTAGACCATCTGGAACTTTCATGGTTACATGATGACATAAATCAAGTGCCATGTTTAGCTTAATTCTCAAGGGACAAATCATATCAAGTTGATCATGAAGCTAATTAGCAAACAAAAAACACTTATTAAGAGAAACCAAATCGAAAACAAAAATCATACACTTTATTACTAAGAGACTGGATTCATTAACTTACCAGCAGATGCATCAAAATCTCAGCCAACAATACCCATCTTCAGCTTAAATCCAACATCAACACCACCAGCTCCATTTTAGAATCGATTGACAACAACAGCTTGATCTCCTCATCACCCCTTACTCATATCTATCAAATGGTTTGCCGATTCATTCACCATAGCAAGCCCCCTTCTTCTTAGCATCACTACCAGATTATAGCTTCACCAGTTATTCAATCCCTATCCAATCAACCAGATATCACAGTTCACAGATCCACCTGCAACTCCATCAATAACAACAGATTCAACAATTCAACACACCCGTCTTGAATCGAATAACTATAAACCCTAAATCTGAACCAATTTGCACAAACCCATCTCATATTCGATTATTTCTCCCTTGTACGCAATTAAGCAAACCCCAAATACATTTCAATTCATTTGAACCCTAAATTTCTCGATTCAATCATCGAACCCTGTTGAGTTCAAGAATCCATATCGATCTCTTCTCAAATACAACAATATACAACTCAAATTTACCCCATCACTAATCTTCTTTCAGCTCTTGCAATTCAGTCGAACCCATTTCATCTCGATCTGATTAGCAATTTTCATCGTCTTTTCTTCGTCACTTGCATCTCAAAATCACCAGACCCACAATTGCAGATTAATCTTCATCTCTTCGATTTCTCTGAGTTATGGAGCCGCCATGGCTTCGTTTCTTTCTTCTCTGAATTTGAGATTTATTTTCGTTTCTTCAGATGTAAGGATTTCTGATTTGCTTCATACTGAAACTGATTCCTTGGTGAAATCACTAGTTAAACAAATTTTGAGTAAGGGTTTTTTTTTCTGAGGGAGCCGCAACTTGAGTTAGGTTTTTTTTTTTCTGAGGGAGGGGAAGATGAGAGACGAGAGAAAAGTGAGTGAATGAAGATAAGTGAGAGAAAAAAAAAATTCCTTTTATCTAAAATAATTTGAACGGATAAGATGTGGTAGGATGGAGTCATACAGATTATGAAAATATTTGGACGGTATAGATTTAAGTTAAGAGTGTCATACGGATCAAGGCAAGTGTGTTTTCTTTGTGCTTTCTCTTTGTGTTAATACGAACTCATGTTTTCGGTTTAATTATCAACCTTCGACATGAAAAAAAATCCAAAAAAAAATATTAATAAATTTAGGACATTATTATCGGCATTTTGATATAAAAAAAAATTCAAAAAATGTATAAGAATGAATCAGGAAATGAAAATGAATTCGATAATTGGCGTGTTTCTTTGTGCTTTCTTTTTGTGTTTTTGTGCTTTCTCTTTGTGCTTCCGGTTTGAATTTTGACTAGTTGCATAGGTCATGAAGTAATTTTTACAAGTCATACAGGTCATAAAGTATCATTAGTTCACACTGGTAAACTCAGGTTATAAGATTACTAGAGATGGACCACGAAATTCAGGATGGTTCTGACTTCAAACTTAGCTGGATACATCATCAAAATCGATAAATATGAAGCTGAATGTTGATTCGAACTTCAAATGTGGTATAACAACATACAAACTATGATCCAAGAAGCTCCTGGAGGGTTTTGACTTCAAACTTAGCATGATACATCATCGAAATCGATAAATATGAAGCTCATTGTTGATTCGAATTTCAAATGTGGTATAACGACATACAAACTGTGAACCAAGAAGCTTCGGGAGGGTTACGACTTCAAACTTAGCAGGATACATCATTGAAATCGATAAATATGAAGCTCGGTGTCGATTCGAACTTCAAATATGGTATAACGACATACAAACTCTGAACCAAGAAACTCCGAGAGGGTTCTTACTTCAAACTTAGCAGGATACATCATTGAAATCCATAAATATGAAGCTTAATGCTGATTCAAACTTCAAATGTGGTATAACACCATACAAACTTTGAACCAAGAAGCTCTAGGAGGGTTCTGACTATAAACTTAGCAAGATACATCATTGAAATCGATAAATATGAAGCTTAGTGTCGATTCGAACTTCAAATGTGGTATAACCCCATACAAAATACGAACCAAGAATCTATGGGAGGGTTCAGACTTCAAACTTGGTAACAACGATGAATTCATCCATTTACAGGTATAACCCCATACAAACTACGAACCAAGAACCTTAAAAAAACCCTATTCTGGCATATTGTATGCATACCATGGCTCCGAGATCGAAAACTGGCCGGGAGTGGACTACGTTAAGTTAGAAACTTGGTAAGAACGATGAATCCATCTATTTAGAGGTAAGATTCCTTCGAAATATTCTACGAAACCTTAAACAAACCTATTCTGGCATATTGTATGCATACCCTGGCTCCGAGATCGAAACCTGGTCGTGAATGGACTACTCTAAGTCGGAAACTTCGTAAGGACGATGAATACATTCATTTACATGTAAGATTACTTCGGAATATTCCTTGAAACCTTGAACAAACCATATTATGGCATATTGTACATACCTTGGCTCCAAGATCGAAACCTGGTCGTGAGTGGACTACTCTAAGTGGGAAACTTCGTAAGAACGATGAATACATCCATTTAAAGGTAAGATTCCTTCGGAGTATTCCCTGAAACCTTAAACAAACCATATTCTGGCATATTGTATGCATACCTTGGCTCCGAGATCCAAATTTGGCAGTGAATAGACTACTCTAAATCGGAAACTTCGTAAGAAATATGAATATGTACATTCATTTACATGTAAGATTCCTTCGAAATATTCCCTGAAACCTTAAACAAACCATACTCTGGCATATTGTACGCATACCCTGGCTCCGAGATCAAAACTTGGTCGTGAGTGGGCTACTCTAAGTCGGAAACTTCGTAAGAACGATGAATACATCCATTTACAGGTAAGATTCTTTCGAAATATTCCCTGAAACCTTAAACAAACCATATTCTGGCATATTGTATGCATATCCTGGCTCCGAGATCGAAATGTGGACGTGAATGGACTACTCTAAGTCGGAAACTTTGTAAGAACGATGAATACATCCATTTACAGGTAAGATTTCTTCGGAATATTCCCTGCAACCTTAAACAAACCATATTCTGGTATATTGTACGCACACCCTGGCTCCGAGATCGAAACCTGGCCGTGATTGGACTACTCTAAGTCGAAAACTTCGTATGAACGATGAATACATCCATTTACAGATAAGATTCTACCGAAAAATTCCCTGAAACCTTAAACAAACCATATTCTGGCATATTGTACGCATATCCAGGCTCCAAGATCGAAATGTGGCCGTGAATGGACTACGTACTCTAAGTCGGAAACTTCGTAAGAACGATGAATACATCCATTTACAGGTAATATGTCTTCGGAATATTCCCTGAAACCTTAAGTAAACCCTATTCTGGCATATTATATGCATACCCTGGCTCTGAGATCGAAACGTGGCCGTGGGTGGACTACTATAAGTCGGAAACTTGGTAAGAATGATGAATCCATCTATTTAAAGGTGGAGATGATGTGTCATTTCTAGCTTTAAACAAACCCTCTTTTGGATATTTCTACCCAATCTCAAAAGGCCTGAATTTATAGAATTTAGTTGGGGGTGTTAGAGAAAATAGTTTTTAGCAAAAGTGAGAAAATTTAGCATAAGTGAGAAAAATTTAGCAGAATCGGAGACCAAACTAATTTTTAACAGAAGTGAGCAAAATTTAGCAGAAGTGGGAAATCTTTTAGCAAAAGTGAATAATTAGCAAAACTGAGAAAAATTTAGCAGAGGTGTTTATAACTCTATGACAACTCTTAAAGGGGGGTTGTAGAAGGTCTGTTTATCTTTTTGTTCTTATCTTTTCAATCTCCCATCATAACCATCCATTTACATCATAACCGTCCATTTTTTTTCTTAACATTTTTTTCCTTATCACTTTTTTATAAAAGTAAATGTAAAATTTAAGCAGACATGTGAATGTGGAAGGGTGGTTGGGATCCCAGTCTTAGACAGAGGAGGTTCAGGTTCGATTCACCTTAGCCTCATTTTTTTTTCAAAGTCAATTTTTCATTTTACAACCCTTGTATAGGTTGTGAATATTGATCAGAAAAAAAATCACAAATATACCAAGAAGCCGGAAGGATGGTTGATGAATTGTACTAACACACAGTAAGCTTGGGTTTGAATCTCTCAAAGAACATTTTTAAAAATCAATTTTTTTTAATCTTCAACAACCCTTATGCGTGTTGTTATATAGTTATTCACTACCTTTAAGATATGAGCTGTAATATCTAAAGGTGGTCACTTCTCTCTGCAACCCTTTTCACACAAAAAGTTGTGGTTTTTAAATCTAGTCACTACTCTTTGGACCTCTTTGGTCCTAAGAGTTGGACGGTTATTACTTTGACAACTTTTTCATTGGAAAAAGTTGTAAAACATGCTATCTTTACGACTTTAAAATTATGAGTTGTCAATCTACAGTTGTAGATTACTATTTTTCCCGTAATGGAAAAAACATCCATTTAGAGCGTAAAGGGCAAAAAGGCTAATTCACATGCGAGCTATACTTGGAGCAAGCTAAAGTTATGCAACAAAGGAAATAAAGAATGAGCCGTCAGTTCGCCACAAATGACAGTTGAACAATAAAGAGAGTAGACATGTCAGTTCCCTGGAACCGACAAGTCATTTATGTACTAGTTAGCCCTTATACATTAAGTGGGGTGCCGATAGCAGTTTTGGCTCCTACACCTATCGTAAAGTTCAGAGACAATTTCTTAATCATTTTCCCATATGGAATTCAGAGGAGAGTAAAACCGGTGACGGCTGCTGTATGAAAGTCAGAGAAACAGTGAATCGAGAGAGAAGTTACGGTTCATGGCTCGAGAGTTGAGAGTTGTTGCCGGCGATTAAGAGTAAGGAACTGGTGGTTTGAAATGGAAGAGATCGATGGGGTTTGCTAAGGCGTCATCATATCTTGTGGTGATGAAGAAAATAAGGAGATCTGGGTGTTCTGATGAAGGATTTTAAAGATGATTCAGAGCTGATTGAGTTTAAATGAACTGATAAGATATTTGAGCTGATGGGTTCGATTACAGTGAAGCTATTGATTTTATGAGGAGAAATTAGGGTTCATATGGTGATTTAGGTGAAACTGTGAGATTCAATGGAATCTCAGCTCAATCTCAGTAATAAGGAGGTGGGTTTGATGATTGAATGGGTTCTGATGATTTTGAATTGTTTGTTGATTGGTGGTGGCTGCTGTTGTGGAATTGTTAATGGGTTTTGCAGATGAGTTGAAATCGATTTCAGAGATAGATATGGTTGAAGCTTAGATGAAGAAGATGATACTGATATACAGGGTTTGATGGACGAAGAAATTGAAGCAAAGGGAAGCAGAACAGAATTAGGGATTTGATCGAGAAATTGATGAGACTCAGATGGGGATTATGGTTTCTGCTACAGGTGAAGGTGGTGATTCTGTTGGTGCTGTATGTGGTGGCTTGAGCTCGATGAAGAGATTGTTGTCTGAATCAATGGTTGGTGCAGTGAGTGTGTGTTTTTGTCGTCCATGGGTTCTGGTGCAATGGAGGTAGAAAGTTCTAATCTCTTCTACTACTGTTGTTCTAGGGTTTAGAAACATGAAACTTCTATTTATTCTTGTGATGAACTCCTTTAACATGAGTACTTAATTTTATTTTTGGTTATGGATTAGTTGGATTTCACATAACATGAATCCTTGTTTGATATATTAGTTTTGTCTCAATATTATCGTTTATGATTCACCATTAATATTGTTACATGATTTGAATGCTTGTTTAGTCGAGTCGCGAATCGATTGAGTTTGCTTTCATCTTTATTGCTAGATTATAGTTTATTATACGCAAAAGTGATAAATTTCTGATTGCAAGTAGCATAATTGTGAGTATTGCTTGTAGTGATACATCCTAGTAGTCACAAGTGAATTGTAACCTTTGTAAAATCGGATTAGTGCTTTTACACGTTCGATTGCTTTGATTGGCCTGATTTCATAGAACTTAATGCATCTAGGGAACTAAACTTGATTAGTGCTTTTACATGTTAGGTTGTTCTCTTAGATAAAATTCATATTCGCATCTTTTAATGTGTTTGTTGATGATAAGAGGAAATTAGAGGGATATTCTTGCGATCAAGGTATCCTAGGGATTTTTATAATGAGAGATTAAATATCAATTCTAGTTATTAAGACAAGAACATGTTTGTGATTGAAAACGAATCCCTAACCAATATCTTTATATCGTTGATTTGATTTGTTTACTTTCTTTATTTGCTTCTATTTTAGTTTACTTTTATAAAAATCAGAAAACCCTCCAATTGTTATTATAGGAAACCAAAACAACTTGACAACCTTAGACCTCTCTGTGGGAACGATCCTTTCTTTCCCTTGATTCATTATATATGTTGAGTAGTAGAAAGTGTAATTACTTTTGACGCCGACAACGATCAAATTTTGGCGCCGTTGCCGGGGAGGCAGCGGCTATCACTTGTTTTTGGTTTCTTATTTTTGTTTTTTTAGTTTTTTTTTTCTTATTTTCTGGTTCTTAACATAGTTTTGAAAACTCTTGTTTCAGGTACTTATTATGGAAAGAGCATATTGGAGCAATGGATACGGTTTTCAACAAACTTAACACTATGACAATTACCCACCATCTATGGGATACAATCAAAACCAATTTATTGGATATGATGCATATCTTAGAGAACTTTATGGTGATTTTCATACATACCAACAACAACCTTGTAGTGGGTATGTAAGTCAAGCACCTAGGTGGGACAATTCTACTGCTAATTGGCTTCATTCGAGTTGTATGCAGATCATGAATGGATTGCAAGACATGCAACAAAAGCTAGACCAACTTGACCCTAATAGAGAGAACGTCGCACAAACCAATTTTTGCAACACTTTTTCTTACCCGACTCCGGATCGTAGTTATGATCATTCACCCATTCAAAGGGAAGAGTCATGGGAAATAGAACCTATTATAGTCAATGGTGGTAAGCGTGTGAACGTCAGGAAACTTGCACAAATTTTATACAAGTTGGAAGATGATGGAGACTCGGAAGAGCTTGTCGCAGAAATTAGTAGGACCATTCATATGGAACTTAAACAACGTCGGGATAAAGGTTATGAAACCGATGAAGATTCTTATTATTGTGAGTCTGAAAATGAAGATGATTGTGTTGAAAAGGACCAACCTTTGGATATATTTGATTGCATTAGTGTAGTTGGCTCAACTCTTGATCTTTATAATGATCAAGCACCTATTCAAAAGGTACATGAGTATGATGAAACTAGTGTTTTACAGAACTTTGCAAAAAGGTTTGAGTCTAATGAAGAGGAGTGTGTTGAGAATGAGACCGTTATGACCAATATTGTGGAAGACCCAATTGATCTTGCAAATGATTATAATGATGATGTTGATGTCGAGACTTTGGTTACGGCAGAAACGGACGAAGAATGGTTGCAAGGTTTGATAGAGGACCATGATATAAAAGAGGTGAATATTTCACTTGAGTTTTTCAAGGATGAAGAGGATTCCGTGATACAAGAGATTGTGCATGGTTTGTCTAACCCTTTGCCTATTAATCCTTCTCCTTTACCTCTTATTGGATTGAATGTTTGTTCTTCTAGAATATTGTTAAATGACTTTGTTTCTCGATATCCGCCATTAGAAACATTTGATTCTCATACTATGGATGTTCGCAAAGAAGAAACCATAGAAGTTCCTGATTTTTATGTTCTTTATACACTTCCAAGTGAAAAGAATAAGTGTAGGGTAAACTTCTATGGGGCGATAGCTTCACTTTTGTTTTCTTGTACTAATATTTGTGTGAACCGAGTATTTGCAAAACAGGTTACATGGAAGGATACCCAACTTTTCAGATTATTGGTGTATGGGGAATTCGTCTTGCAATTCGGGCTGACGAATTTAAACCAAGCGATACATGGGAGGAAACCCATATGATGAGTATTTCTTCTCTTGTTTTTAGTTTTTTCTTGTCTTGTTTTTACTTATTCTGATTTCTCGTCACATTTCATATAAGATTTCCAACCTTGACTTTCTTTGGAAGATTCAATTTACATTGAGGACAATGTAAAGTTTAAGTGTGGGGGAGTGGTTAAGCATTTACATTGTAAATTTTTTAACTTTTTTGTAAATTAGTGCATGAAATTAGTTTAGAGTCACATAGTATATATGTCTCTAAGATTACATCGAAATTCTCACAAGAGTGACTGAACTTAGAGATGACAGAGAACATGATCGGGTTTCTTACTTGTATGAGAGTTAAAGTTGGATTTAATCATGCCCAGTGGCAAATGAGGTGCAGACTGGGTCGGTATTAGAGTTGTGGTCCCCTATAGTGGAGACTACCCATGTTACATCATGAGAAGCACCGAACTTCACTTCTTTGTACGTGTCTAAATTTATGCTTTTAGAGTGTGTGTCACCGTACGTAAACTCTGGGTAGAATGGTGAGCTACCCAACCTCCACCAATAGAAACACTACTTTGATCTCCTGAGTGCTATTTTATCAATCATGATGGTGACATCGAATTGCTAACTTACATACCACTTGTAATCTTGTTCGCAGTTAGCACCATCCACTTTATCTCTCTACACCAACAGGTCCATAGAAACACCATCATCATCAACAAGCGGAGCATCACAAATTCGAAGGAAAGTTGAAGACGCTCAATGTTTACAAGCAACAATACAGAAATTAGGATTCAAGTAAAACAACAAGACAAGGAGCATAATTTTTACAAGTTGAAGACTATTGTATAAGAGTGAAGATTATCAAGATGAGAGTTCAAGAAGTTTGTGGTATCGAGACATACAAGTTGTGAAGAATCATGCGGTAAAGTAATTACACCATGGCCATTTGTACATATTTTATTTTTATTTTCAGTTTGTGTTTATTTCTCTTGTCTCATGAAGAACAAAAAAAAAAATTGAAATTTTTTTTTTGAAGAAAACAAAGAAAAAAAAAGACAAGAGAAAATTTTGTTACGTTCATTATTAGTTTTATTTTATTTTATTTTCATTTTGTATTTGTGTTATTTTTCTTGTCTCAATTAAAAAAACAAAAAAGAAAAAAGAAAAAAAAAGAGACAAGAAAAATCCATTATATCATATTTTGGTTTGTTTATTTCATTTTAAGTTTTGTATTCTTTCAATAAAGCCAATGGAAGAAGAAATATCCATAATGAAGTTTCAAGCAACAATAAATTATAGGAAAGAATCACATTGTCGAGATTCTACGAAGTTAAAGATTTTATCATCAAGAGTTGAAGACCGAAGACGAAGATGAAGACAAGGATTGAAGACCGAAGATGTTTTTATGGATGCTGTGAGAGTGGTGCTAGCTGCATGTCGAACGAATAACGAGGTAAGTAAGCATATTCCCACCTTCGTTAAGTGGTTGATTTCCTTTCTTAGAGATCGTCAGAAAAAATGGTTTCAAAATAAATAAAAGATGTGGGTTTTCAAAACAATTCGAAGGGTTTGGCCTTCCTACTATTCAACGTGTCACATGATTCTCTCTTCATTCCTACCCGGACACATGTGTGACCCATAAAAAGCTATTTATTATTGAGAGCAACTTCATAAAACCCTTTCTTGTGAGGCAGAGTCGAGACTTTCGATCACTCATAGCCCGAATTTCTTTCGATAAGGGATGGTTATTTCTCTCTCAACTTTTAAGGATGAGATTGTGTTCATATATGTTTCTAACTTCTTATGACTAGTGTGCAAAATCTCTATGTCTTCTTAGCGCGTTAGATGCTATTGTTTAGGAGAACTAATAAGTTGGAAAAGTAGGTTTTGTGGGTATATCTCTAGTAAACCCTCACGAGACTATAACTCGTCCACTAGGGACACCTAGGGGTTCAAAGGCTTGTTATACATGCTAAGTGTGACCGTATCCTCAACGACAGGGAGTTGTATGTATTTTAGTTTAATTTGATTGGCTTGAGGACTAGCAAAGTCTAAGTGTGGGGGAATTTGATAGGTGTCTAAAACACAGCGATGGAGCCAAACAAAATTTTGAGAGGGTTCATAGGAAAATCCCTAACAAAACTTTATGTATTTGATCCCCTTAGAGCAACCACAGTCTTGGACCAAAACTAAAAATTTAGTCGAAACACCAGGCGCTACGGGGCGGAGTAAAAACCAAATACCAGACTAAAACCAAAAACCAGAGTATATTTGGTCTTTGGTTTGGTTATGGTCGGGTGTAATTCACGACTACGCCTGATTGGGACGGAACTGCAGGTTACGCCTATCGCTGAGGCGGATGTAATATTTGCTCGGTTGGGGCGGGAGTGCAGGTTACGCCCGACGGGGCGGAATTTTTAGTTGCGCCTGATGCCAGACTGTTTCATCAGGTTACGCCCCATTCAGGCGTAATTAAACGTTACGCCCCATCAGGCGCAGTTATAAATACCGCCCGACTCCTGGCGTAATCTATGCTGAATGGGGCGCAACTACATACTACGCATGTTACTCATGGGGCGTAACCAGCTCAATAACATGCTCTCCTCCTCCTCCACCACCACCACCACCACCATTACTCATTTCTACAGACTACGATATCGATGATGGTGACGATATCTCCATACCCTTTTTATTCACCAACCAAAACCCCTAATTCTATATTACAATGGTCAATCGAAAATTCAAGCATTCATTGGTTCTCGCAAAAGTTAATTTTGAGAAGACGACTCGTATGAAGTATGAATCGTCTTTTCTTTCTCTAGTTGTATGAAGTGGACATTTGAACCGTTGTTGAGTTGATGATATTGATGATCTCTCCGTATTTTGTCGACCAAGACTAACCTCGTTCTTATTTTGGACGGTGATACTATGTCTCATCTAGAAAAGTTCGGTATACTTCCACATACAACGAAATTGTGTATTCAGGCGGAATGTTGGGATTACGCTCCATCGGGCGTAATTTGGGATCACGCCCCATCGGGCGTAATTTTAAGTTGCGTCTCTCCATGGGGCGGTTTTATATATTACGCCCCACACCAAGCGTAATTTATACCTACGCCCGACACCAGGCGTAACTTACAATTACGTCCCATCCAAGCGTAATTTATACCTACGCCCCGTATCGGACGAACCTGTGTAACTCCGCTCCACCAAATTTACTCCTCCACCGTAGCGTCACTGGACGGACTAAACCAAATTATCTGACTTTTTTTTAGTCTTTAGTCTTTAGTTATACTCCCATGACTGCAGTTGCTCTTAATGAACAAAAATGATCATAATTCCATCAATTTTGCCCCTATAGTAGAGCAAAAATTCTAAAAATCCACCTGATTTTGCATTGAGGTTGAGAAACAAGTGGGCGCTAGAGACCCCATTTGTCTCTATGTGCCTCCGTCCCTTCTAAAACACCTAGATTTATATTAATTGTTTATACTTTCTTTGCGAGTTTCTTTTAAATTATGTATCTCATGATTGCTTTTGAGTTTATCAGGCGCAATGGAGTCATTATGAGCAAAAGAAGGAGAAAACATCCATTTAGAGCGTAAAGGGCGAAAAGGCTAATTCACATGCGAGATATACTTGGAGCAAGCTAAAGTTATGCAACAAAGGATATGAAGAATGAGTCGTCGATTCGCCACGACGGTGGTTGAAAAATAAAGAGAGTAGACATGTCGGTTCCTCGGAACCGACAAGTCATTTATGTACTAGTTAGCCCTTATACATTAAGTGGGGTGCTGATAGCAGTTTTGGCTCCTACACCTATCGTAAAGTTCAGAGACAATTTCTCAATCATTTTCCCATCTGGAATTCAGAGGAGAGTAAAACCGGTGACGGCTGCTGTATGAAAGTCAGAGAAACAGTGAATCGAGAGAGAAGTTACGGTTCATGGCTCGAGAGTTGAGAGTTGTTGCCGGCGATTAAGAGTAAGGAACTGGTGGTTTGAAATGGAAGAGATCGATGGGGGTTTGCTAAGCTGATACTGTTATTGTTGGTGATGAAGAAAAGAAGGAGATCTGGGTGTTCTGATGGAGGATTTTAAAGATGATTCAGAGCTGATTGAGTTTAAATGAATTGAGAAGAGATTTGAGCTGATGGGTTCGATTCCAGTGAAGCTATTGATTTTATGAGGAGAAATTAGGGTTCCTATGGTGATTTAGGTGAAACTGTGAGATTCAATGGAATCTGAGCTCGATCTCAGTAATAAGGTGGTGTGTTTGATGATTGAATGGGTTCTGATGATTTTAAATTGTTTGTTGATTGGTGGTGGCTGCTGTTGTGGAATTGTTAATGGGTTTTGCAGATGAGTTGAAATCGATTTTAGAGATAGAGATGGTTGAAGCTTAGATGAAGAAGATGATACTGATATCCAGGGTTTGATGGACGAAGAAATTGAAGCAAAGGGAAGCAGAACAAAATTAGGGATTTGATCGAGAAATCGATGAGACTCAGATGAGGATTATGGTTTCTGCTACAGATGAAGGTGGTGATTCTGTTGGTGCTATATGTGGTGGCTTGAGCTCTATGAAGAGATTGTTGGCTGAATCAATGGTTGGTGAAGTGAGTGTGTGTTGTTGTCGTCCATGGGCTCTGGTGCAATGGAGGGAGAAAGTTCTAATCTCTTCTACTACTTTTGTTCTAGGGTTTAGAAACATGAAACTTCTATTTATTCTTATGATGAACTCCTTTAACATGAGTACTTAATTTTATCATTGGTTATGGATTAATTTGATTTCACATAACATGAATCCTTGTTTGATATATTAGTTTTGTCTCAATAATATAGTTTATGATTCACCATTAATATTGTTACATGATTTGAATGCTTGTTTAGTCGAGTTGCGAATCGATTGATTTTGCTTTCATCTTTATTGCTAGATTAGAGTTTATTATACGCAAAAGTGATAAATTTCTGATTGCAAGTAGCATAATTGTGAGTGTTGCTTGTAGTGATACATCCTAGTAATCACAGGTGAATTGTAACCTTTGTTAAATCGGATTAGTGCTTTTACACGTTCGATTGCTTTGATTGGCCTGATTTCATAGAACTTAATGCATCTAGGGAATTAAACTTGATTAGTGCTTTTACACGTTAGTTTGTTCTCTTAGATAAAATTTATATCCTCATCTTTTAATGTTTTTGTTGATGATAAGAGAAAATTAGCGGGATATTCTTGCGATCAAGATCTCCTAGGGCTTTTGATAATGAGAGATTAAATATCAATTCTAGTTATTAAGACAAGAACATGTTTGTGAATGAAAACGAATCCTTAACCAATATCTTTATATCGTTGATTTGATTTGTTTACTTTTCTTTATTTGCTTCTATTTTAGTTTACTTTTATAAAAATCAGAAAACCCCCCAATTGTTATTATAGGAAACCAAAACAACTTGACAACCTTAGACATCTCTGTGTGAACGATCCTTTCTTGCCTTTGCTTCATTATATATTTTGAGTAGTAAGAAAGTGTAATTATTTTTGACGCCTACAACAACGATCAGTTGGACAAAATATAGTACTCATGTTTCTATTTGGAACTAATGTTGGATTTTATGAAATTTAAATATTATAATTGATCTTTGGATGTTGAAAGTACTAAACTAAGAAACAGATCACTAGAGTAACTAAAAAAAAGACTTACAAATATAGATTGATAGATTAATAATGGCTAGGAAAAAGTAGTAAAGATTGATAGAGGCTTGATTGCAACATGAAGAACGCAAAACCGATTCATTTAGAGGTCTCAGTATTCACCGTCTTTCGCTTTCTCTCTCTCCCATAACCACTTTTTCCAAAAAATCCTCTGCAAACAAATCTTCCTAAATCTTTGATTCTCCAAAATTGTACTCCAAATATGTTGGATGTTATCTGAATTATTCGGATTTCCAATCAGATTTGGATACAAATTAAATATTTCTATTAGTAGTTGTATTAAATAAAACATCGCTATTCTATGAGATTTTTTGGTTTTTCCTATTTCACCTTCATTATTGCTCTCATAGTGTTCTCAAATCCATCAGATATTTCTCATAGCCTTATAGACATTTCAGACGATTGTTACAATTGTTTCAAGTACATCAAGGACGATTTCTTCCGGCATGACGTGATTCTACATTGTCATGAAGATCCATGGCTACCGGGTTTGATGTGATAATGGTGTTTTGTGCTTATTACTCCCTTATGGGACAATTCCATCTTAATCAAGAAGACAATTATGAAGAAAACAAATTCTTCAAATCCAACTAGCAGAATTTTAATTCAAATACCATCCCTAAAGTATCATCAATTTCTTTGAGATTCATGTATTTAGTACGTTTGTATTACGATTTTCTTACAATTGTGATACAAAAAAGTCTGTATTTTATTATATTTTTCTATGATGTATCTTAACATGATGTATACGATCTTCCTATATCAATGAAATTTAGAGAATCACCTCTTTCCCTCAATCTTTGTTTTAGGGTCCGTACATATTGAGACTCTGAGCTGGAATATGATAATAGGTATATAATAAAAAAAAATCTTAAAAACATTTTGGGATAATTGGACTTTGGTACTAAGGTTTAGACCAACACTAGGGTTTGGTCTAACATTTGTCCAACGTTAGGGCTTGGTACCTGGACCAAACACCGACCTAAATTGACTGTTTATGACCACATTTTAATAAATTTTAATAAACTAAAAATATCAAGTTACAATCGCACCCCTAAGATGAATCTAGAATCCAATGGCTTTAATGACATTATTAAGCCTACACCCTATTTACTCTATTTACTCATATTCCATCATCTTCACGAACAGATCTTCACAAATAGAAAAAGAAAAGCAGCCGCATAAAAAGTTTTCTTTTACTGAGTCCAATCGAGTCTTTCATGAATAATCTTCTCTTCGTGGTACGGAATATCGATTGAAGATTAATGAAGACGAAACTAAGCTATGGGTCATGCAGATACCTACATCACCATTCCTTCATACCCATTACAGCTCCATAAATCCTTAGCAAATCATTCAATTTCCATATCTAGCAGCAACATCATCTCAAACCACTCCACCATTCTGCCATTAACAACATCAAAACTTGTTTTTTTTCAGTCTCAATATCTTCCATGAACTCAAATCCAGCTAACCCACCCTTCCTTCATCTGCATCTCAGTGGTACTCTTGACTAAAACCCATATCAAATCAGTCATCAAAAACCTATAACTCAGCATCACTATGGCAACAACAACAAACCCTAACTCCATAATCTTCTAACAGATAATTGAGTTCAACCTAATAATCAAAATTCAAACCCATTCTTCTATCTCAATCACAAAATCAGTTAAAGCCCTAACTTTAAGATTCAATTCTCAACTGAATTTCTTGCTTGAAGATTAAAGGTATAATTAGGTATTTGTATTTTGATTATCTAGGATTAGGGTTTCAGAAATTTGATCAATTTGAGGTTTGGTGTGATCAATTTGAGTAGGTATACAAGATTTGGATAAATATTAAAATTTTGATAATCTAGGATTAGGGTTCTGATAATTTTGTGAAAATTGATTCTAGTAGTTCCAGGAGTTCAACTATTGCAGCAGCAGCAGCAGTAGGAGGAAGAGGGGTTTATTTCAGTTGATGTTTGGGAAAAATGAGAAGGAGTGGATATATTTGGGTACTGATGATATTACTGGGATCGAATTATCAAGTGTTTTGATCTGTGGTGTTTTTGCTGGTTGAATATTGCAGGAGGAGGAGAAGGCTAAAGAATAAGGGTTAATATTACTCTATAAATATTAGTAGAGTGAAGGGTATAGCTTTAATCTCATTAAATAATTTAATTTTAAATAAACTTTTTTAATAATTATGAAACAGAAGTCAAGATTTAACCAGTCAACGCAAGTCAACATCCAGTCCAGGTACCAAGCCGTAACGTTGGACAAATGTTAGACCAAAGCCTAGTGTTGGTCTAAAATTGAGTATCAAAGTCCAATTATCCCAAACATTTTTTTAAGAAAGTATAAGATTTTCTTAAAAACATTTTTCTTAATTTTTCTTAAAATTTTTTAAGATTTTCTTATTAAAAAATTCTTAAATTTCTTAAAAACATTTTTTACTTGAAGGCCAAGCACCGAAAGAAAAAAAAAATTAAAAACTAAAGACTAATAAAAGTCGGTGCTTCAAAATATTTATTTTCCAACTTTTGAAGTAGTCATGCACTTGGTGAGGCAATTAAATGTTCATAGTTGATCCGAGAAAATTCCGTTAACCGTTGGAGAAGAAATAAAGAGATAACGGTTAAATTTCAGGCGTAAAAAACCAAACCGGTAGTGGGTAGAGGGAGAAAACCTTCAAAAAAAAAAAAAAAAAAAAAAAATTGATTTGTACAAGGGCTAATTTTGGAATTAGGAGGCTCCGCCTTCAGATATAAACCTCAAACCCTTCTTCATTTCTTTTCTTTTCCTTCTCTCTTCTCACATGTCTCCCCCTCATCTTTCGCAAAAAATTCTGTTAGAATTCTATATGATCGAATCTCTAACACCATGCCGCGGCATCACCAAATCACCCCAATTTTCGTATTCCTACAAAATCCCTTCACCCCAATACCCACGAAACTCGATTTCCTACTAAAACTAAGTTCACTATATAAACCCACTACTACTATCCTCACCATTATACCAAATTTCTCAAAGAAACCCTGAAAACCACTCTCACATAAACAAAGAAAACCACTCTCAAGAAACAGATATCTCTAATGGCAGTTTTCAATCACAAATGTGACAGGTGTTTTCCTGTGCTTTCTGCAGCACTTTTTATGAAGAAAGGAAAATTTTCTGATTATACTCTTTGTACATGTGATCACTTTTTACAGCTAAAGTTAGTGGAAATTAGTCAGGTTCAGGTGATTGTACTTTAGGGTTTTGATTTAATTTTGATTTGTTTCAGATTTCTTCAAAATCTGTTCGATTAATGAATTTTTCCTCCATTACAGTTGGTGCAGAAGAAGAAAGAGGAAAATGAAAACCAGGTATAATCATTACCTAGATTTTACCTAATGGGTTTATCTACTCTTGTCATCAGCTTAATTTTAAACTATCAATCAGCTTAATTTCAAACTATCAATCAAACATGAGGTTTGAAGTTTCTGGCGGTTTCTTGATGTTTATTGTTGGATTCTCATAAGGAATTCTTGTTTGGGTTTTTTCTGGGGATTTCTTGATGTTTTTCTGTGGATTCTCATGAGGAATTCTTGTTTTTTTTTTTGGGGGGGGGGGGGGGGGGGTTTGTTGATGTTCTTCGTTGGATTCTCATGAGGAATTAGTAGTAATGATTTACATTTGTGCATTCTAGTTCTTGATGATTCAATGTAATGTTTAACAATTAGAGGGCTGATTCAGGAAAGTGGATGGAAATGCTTACATCTATGAAATGCTTAAAGTGTAATGTTTACATACACTAATACTACATCTATGGAAATGCTTTTGTATAATTTTCTGCGACGTCATAATTCATGTATATTGTTGTTGATTAATGTTTTAAGATGAATGATATATACGTTATAAGCATTGAGGCTGGTTGAGTTTGCCTTTGGAAGTCTGGTAGACAACATTTATACCATCCATCACTAGATTTACTAGTTTGTTAACTCTGCATTCTTAATTTTGTTGTGTGTCGAACACATGTAGTGTTCTGCAGCCAAAGTCATTATAATATCTGCTAGAAAACGATCCACCTAAGTAACTTAGTACTAAGTAATAAACATTAATGACGAGCACAGTAACTTACTGTTGTCTATCCTCTAGGTCGTAGCTTGGGCTTCTAACAAAATGGCTGCTGGAACCGCCACATTTTCTTACCCTACTACAGTGAGCACACCGGAATCCAGGTAATTTCCTTGTAAACTTTTATGTTAAGGGTACCCTTATGTTAAAGTCATTTTCCTTGCAATGCATGCTTTGATCCTTTGTGTGGAACATTATCTGCTTTTTAATTTAACGTTAAGTTGGTTAGAGTTCCCATGTATAGATCTTGAGACCTTTGTTACTGGGAGCAGGCTTTAGATGCAGAAAGTAAATATATTTTTTTATTGCTTGTTCCTGCTCGTGTTTGATACAAATCCAATTCTTATGAGCTTGCTCATGAGTACCTTGCTCCCTTTCTTACTTGTCCACTTTTATTATCATGCAGGAGAAGGAAGTCCAAGGAGAGTCGCCGCCCGGTGTACAAAAGCAATGCTTATCCTCATGGTTTCCACCACCCCGGGTACTGATGCTTTTTGTCAAAGTTGTCCGTTGGAAGAAACATTTTAAAAATTGTGTTGGTGCAAAATACCTTGTTATCTTTTTTCCCCCTTTAGTTTTGGAAGTAGCTAGTGCTTGGATTGGATTGTGTTGCTTCAATCGTAGAAGCCGATAATAGAAATTGTGTTACTGGTATAAAGTGTGTTCGTTTTTTAGTTACTCATCTGGATCAGTATGGATCTGATTCAAAACATCCGACTTTCAAAAAAAAATAATAAAATTGTGTTTGTTTTTGTTCGGATTAGGAATTTCATTCTAGAAGAAATGTTGTTTTAATATCAACTTTGAGATACAAGACATCTAACTAAACTTTCGGACAACACACCATAGTTCTGGACTTTCCCATTTAAAATCGCGCAATTCGCACTTCATCTCGGTTCACAGAACGCAGTAATGCACAATTAAGTAGACAAGGGGTACGGCGTAGTTAGGCATCCCTCCTTCCTCCTCTGCCTCTACCCATCCTCTCGCCTGAGCCAATTCCACATTCATCCACCACCCTACCACGCCTTCCACGACCTTTTTCTCTTCCTTGGAGTCAGATTTATCGGCTTAAGCCGTCCCCTTCTTCGTTTTTGATCGTCCCATAATCTGGTACAAAATTTTATTCAGCGAGGTTTTTGCTCATGCCCATTAGCCTCTAATGGCATCCAGGACAATATAATACAAAGCATCAGTAAACACTTGCTGAAGTAAACCAATCTCTGACAACTGTTGGTTTGAATACACACTGTCATGTATATATCCCTGGTTAGACACTGGACAGCAGCTTTAGAAGACTACATTAGCTGATTTGTTCACCAAAAGTTCCTCAAGGAGCCAAGGCCCCTTTGATTTGGCAATAGTCAGATCGAACATCGGTGGAACCACCAGCAGAAAGATGCTTGGGCATTGAGTACTTAATGGAAGGCATTCTAATAAATTCTACTACACAACAAACAAAAGATGCAAGTATGCCACTACATGCCAATTTAGGTAGAATTTTTATTCTTGGTGGTCTATAATCTCCCAAATATAACATGTAGAAACTTTACAATTAAGCATAGAAATAAAAAGTTCCTGATCCTGGAAACAATGCAGGCATGCAGCTAAAGATAAATACGAAACAACCTAGAAACCCCTCATTTTTATTCTCATAATATAATTTCAAAATTCAAACATACTCCTAAAAATAACAATCCTGGTAAAGGGGCGGGAGGAATCGGTAGAGGGGCGGCATGTGTGATAACAATGTCCCTTTTATTGGTTAGGGGGTGTCTATAGGGGGGTGTAGTTTTACTAAATTACCCTTTTCACCTAAATGGTCTAATTTACCCTTATTCTTTTGATTGAAAAGACTAAATTGTCCTCCATCATATAAACCTAATTAGGATGAGAATCAAAATCGATTTTTTTTTTTTTTTTTTGTTTCATCTTCTCCACTCCCATTGTAACCGTAAACACCACCTCCATTAAAGTTTGAAAATTCATCGTCTTCGATTAATCGGCGATTCGCAAAATTGATAATCGTTGATTGAAGTCTACATTATAGATGACGAAGAAGAAGAAAGTTGAAGAAGATTGTAGCGATTCTAATCGAGCAAATGTTCCATTAGGTGAAGAACATCAATCCCAACTTCAAACCCTCCACCTAGGAGAAATCATTTGGAATGACATACATGAGGTATGTTTTCAGGAACCCATTTAGGGTTTAGTTTAATATCTTCGTTTTTAATTTCAACTTCTATCAAAAATTAGGGTTTTAGGTGAAAATCAAGTTTCCATATCCTGGGTTTTTATTAGTTACGGTTGCAATTTGTTCCAATATGAACCGTATGTAATGCTTTTGATGGTGATACGGTTTGTAACAATTGAAATTTACTGAAATACCAACCGTATGTTCTTAGGATTTGAAGTTTTTTTATCCGGTTTCGGTTGATAACTTACACGGAATTACCAACCGATTGTTTCTCGCATGTTAATTTTTTTGCTTACGGTTGCCTATTTTTTGTTAGTTACCAACCATGTATTATGTACGGTTCATAATGGAATGCATTTGTAACCGTATAATATCTTGTCTTTGAAAACCTTGTGTCAAGTATTGTTACGGTTGATAACGATAAGAAAGTTACCAACCGTGTACTAGGGACGGTTCATAATTGTGTACATTTGCAACCGTATATTGTCCTGTGTTTGAAATTTTTTTGTCAAGTATTGGTACGGTTTATAACGATAAGAAAGTTACCAACCGATTCTATATACGGTTTGTTTAATTGTTTTACGAACCGTATCCTTGATCGGCTTTGAAAGAGTTTGTAAGTTACAAACCGTATATGGTTTTGGTCACATTTTTTTTGGTTTGTTTGTTGCATTTTGTTTGTTCGGCCCTTAGGAATTCATTCAAATTATTACTTGTGTAGGAATCATGATAGGGTGAAGAAAAAGAGAGGGAATAACTTAACTCCGATTGATCACACACCCACCCTGGTGACAAGCATTTAGGGGTAGATCATAGAGGTGTCAACAAGAATGCGAAGAAGAAGAAGAATCAATTTGAGATTAGGCTTAGAGAACCATCCGTGGGTAACTCGGTGTTGAATTAGAAGGATTTGAACCTAATGATCAAGAAATTGAAGAGGTAGGAGTTGAAAAGAACACGGAAGAAGATGATGATAATGAAGAGGAAGAAGAGGAGGATGAAGAAGGAAATGGCGAAGAAGGAGGATGAAGAAGGAAATGGTGAAGATGAGGAAGAGGAAGAGGAAGAAGATAATGAAGATGAGGAAGAGGAACCAAATGATGAAGATGAGGAAGAGGAAGCAAATGATGAAGAAGGAGTACAAAACAAGGGGGAAAGAAATTGTTGTAGCTACAACTCCGGCTCGACTCACTAAACCAAGGAAAGAAAAGAAGCCGAGAAAGGAACCCGCACCAAAAGGGTTGCATATTCCTAAAGGAAAAGACCTGTTGTTGCCAAGGAAGAAGAATAAAAGACCTTGGGGTGAGGCACCGGATAAGTCATCAATCTTATTTGGTTATACCAATTCCCTGGGCTTCAAAAGTCTGCTTGAAAACTAGGGTATGTTTCTCTTAACACATTTTTTTGTTTTAAGTTATTTCGTTTTTTTTTGTTTGTTTGTTTGTTTGTTTTTTTTTGTTTTTATGCACATCCTCATTAATCTCGGTTTAACAAAATATTTTTAAGGATCATGCAGGGCGATCAAATTGGTCAAGCATCAAAGAGCTAGTCATTGGATATTAGGCGAAGAATGTGGTGATGTTCGTAGTCTAGTGTCAAGTTCGAGGATTAGGGCCTGGAATTTTGAATACCCAATTGGAGTATGATAGTATAATCGTATCTGCCTTCGAGGGAACAATATTGGCGAAAACGATACTTTTCATCTCCCATTTGGAGAGATGACAATAATCTGGACGATGTGGAAGCAAATTCTTGACTTGGCAAGTGAAGGAAAATACTGTATATGAAGGTTTTGATAACAACATGTCTTGGAGTGATCTCTATGACCTTGTTGAAGAAACACTTGGGTGGGGTAAAGGCGAGACCGAGATGGAGTTTATGTTGGCTGGTGGTTATGACCCTTCGGAACCAAACAAGATTAACAAGGTAAAGAAGCATTGTTGAAAAATTTGAGGACGAAGTTTGGAGACACCCTCAAAAAGCAATTGGCAGGCGAGGTGATAGACGACACAAGGGCTAGGCGTACGGCCACAAGATATTTGTTGTATTCTATTGGGACCGTATTCATGCCCGATAACTCGGGAAATAGGGTGAATGTCCATTACCTACAATTGTTGAAGGATTTGAACAAGACCAGAGAGTATTATGTGGGCACCGCCACGCTTGCATATCTACTTGAAAGTCTAAGAAAGGCCTCGAGGGCCGGAGCTACCGAAATTCTTTGGGAATGTTGCGCTTCTAATGGTAAGTTTGGTTACATTTTATCATTTTTTTATTTTATGATTGTTTGTTATATTTATCTTTTGTATTCATGTCCCAATTGCTTAAATTGTTTTATATTTTCTAGGCTTGGGTGTATGACCACTTTCCGAGCTTGAGACCTCCTCTTTTGAATGGGAAGAAGATGATGATAGACCTACGGAAAGAAGTTTATGTTCACTTGGTAGACAAAAAGGAACAAAGAAAAGAGGCTCATTCAAGTGAGGGAGGAAATAGATGCTTTCACGGTTGAAGATGTTATCTTTGACCCTTATTTGAGGATTCAAAATGGAGTTGATGTTCGTCGGTTCACACATACCTCGGCTACAACGGACCATTGTATCATGCCACGAAGTTATGTTATGACCAATCCTCGTCGAACTCTACGCCAAATTGCTCATATTCAAGAAAAGGTCGTTAGGAAAACTTCAAATTATCCAAGGATGGATCCGAGACAAGAGGCCCCACCATTGTACTCAACTACCGCCCAACTCCGACGATTGATGTTTGGAACAACCGCCATCAACGAGAATACCAACTCCAAGCGGGAGAGGCAACGGCTTGTAACAACACGAAAAGCTGTTGATGATTACATAGAATGGTATTATCATTTTGGTCATCCACATGTGATTAATAATGATCGGAGGCCCAACCACTTATTCAAAAGGCAATAGAAAAAGGAAGGCTGCCGAGGAAGCAAAAGAGACAAAGGGACTATTTGGTATGACTTGGAGGAAACTATATTTCATGACGGTACGTAACTTTGTTATCCTCATGACTTGGAATTTAGTTCTAATTTATATTTCTTCGGTTATGGAATAATCTCTTAAGACTCTTTTTAATGTGTTAATAGAAAGAGCGAGGTCAACAGTTGGCAAATAGCATGACTTCATGCATCCGTGCTAATGGTGTGATTAACGCTCCTCAACAAAGGACCTTACAAGAGCAAATAAGGAACATGCATGATCCAACCAGGAAAGAATTGTACGAGGGGTTGGTCACCGAAGAAAGATGTTTAAAGAGGGGAAGAAAGTCCATTGGAGGTGCGGGTACTAGCCATATTCGTCGTCATCCCAGCGAAGAGACGCATGGTGTGGGTACTAGCCAAAGAGGTGGTCGTGGTCGCGGTGGTCGTGGTCCAGGTGGTCGCTAGTGATGGTCCTCGCACTCGTGGTGGTGGTACCACCAACAAAAGAGCTCGTGGTCCTCGTGGTTAATTATGGTTATGTGACATTTAATAGCAGGACAACTTCTTATTTCTTAGCTTTGTGTGGTTGTTTTTAGTTTATGGATATTAACAAGAACTAATGATTGTGTGGTTAGTTTTTAGCGTATGGATATTATCACAAACATGTTATGAATTGTGTGGTTATGGATTTTAGCTTATGAATTACTTGGAATGAATTACCATGTTATCAGCTGTGTGGTTAGTTACTAGGAATGAATTAAAATTGAGTTTTTTTGAAGTTATTATATGTGTTACGGTTGGTAACAAACGGAGACTTAGAAACCGTACACTAGACACGGTTGATCACGCAAATATTTAACAAACCGTACGTTAGTTACGGTTTGTAATTGAGCAAAGTTACAAACCGTATATTGCTCTGTAACTACCAAATTTAGAGAGCTCATACTTACGGTTGGTAACAAACGGAGACTTAGAAACCGTACACTAGACACGGTTGATCACGCAAATCTTTAACAAACCGTACTCTAGTTACGGTGTGTAAGCAAGCAAAGTTACAAACCGTAAATTGTTCTGTAACTTCCAGATTTAAAGAGCGCAGTTTTACGGTTGGTAACTATAACTCTAAAGAACCGTAACTCGGTATAATTAAATTTTGCGAGTTACGGTGTGTAATTGTGCTTCCTTAAAGGAACCGTAACTCGGGTATGCAATTTGTGCAGAGATACGGTTGGTAAGTTGTCAATACTTACAAACCAGTAACTCTGATCAAATCTCATCAATTAGCTAGTCTAGGTTTGAAAAATAATTTCATTACCAACCATATCTTATTTATTTCTTGGGTTTTCATGAGTTTATCCACTGATTTGTCATTGGTTGATTTGAAAATATAGCCGTTGAAACCTTTAACGAGTTTATTTTCAAAAAATAGATCCGTTAGATAATAAAAAACCAAATTGTTATATATATATATGCTTATCCTCCTCAATAGAAGTTACACCTCCACATGAATCATCTCTTACCATAAACTAGATTATGGCTCCAAACCCTGAATTTACATTGGAAGAAGATTTATGTATTTGCCGCAACTTTGTTCTATGCTATCCAAAAGAGGAGAAGAACGCCGATGTGGTTTTGTGAGTACAAGTTATTTGAGAACTTTTCAAAAACTTTTGCTCAAACAAACCTAATAACCGCGATGGAATAATGTTGTATATTCGATATGGAACTATTCGGGATAACGTTCAAGAATTTATGGCATTAGTTCGTATTATGGGTGAAATACGATTAAGGGGTGAAACTACGCTGATGTTTTAGAGAGCTCTATTCAAGAATGGAGATCATGGAAAAGGTCGAGTTTTCAATACTTACCTCATTTCAACATCCTTAAAGACTTCTATCGCACTCGTAAACTTTGGATATTAGTATCCTTTTAAAAGTCGCATCAAAGAAAATGAGTTGTAATGTCATTTATATTTATAATGGTTTAATGGTTGTAATGTTGGTTTAGACATGATATTGTCACTTTTAATATATTAAATAGAATACTTCATATATTATCTAATTAAATAGACATGATATTGTCACTTTTAATCATATCACATTTAGTCAAAATACCAAAATACAAATTATAAAATGGGTTTCATTCAAGACTTGAAAACATTTAAGCATCCTCTTCATCATCGGTCATAACTACGAATTGCTTAGGCATAGACAACATTATGGCCTTCCATAATTCAATCCTTTTCTCAAATCGATTGCACCAAGTCTTGGGGAGTTCACCGTCACAACCAAATTCCCTCCACAATGGAGGTAATGGACTTCCTTCATGCAATCGGAGGCCGATGTAATGATTTCCTTCCACGTGCCCCATGACAACGGTTTTTTTATTGACAAGTCTTCGTCCAAACGGTATTCTTGTTGGTGCAAATGTAGTGCTCATGTCTCTCGGAGATTAAATGAATGACGTAATTGAATGCGTTGGCGAGTAGTTGGCCACATATAGGCATGCGCATTCAATTTTGGCTTGTCAAACATATATTGTCGGTTAACCGCCTTTCCATTTCCTTGAAGCTCTCATTTAACACCTCATCGGTTTCGTTTCTTTCAACTCTCATCATCGGCTTATAGAAGTCGCGGTAACCACGTAGTTCCATTAAGCATTTTTGCCTTACGTAAGTAACTTGGTCACAATCCCACCCTATCGCGTCTTCAAATGGTCCAAGTTGATCTACGAAGACGTGGTAACCACAATTCCCATCACCATGAACATCCTCCGTAGCCTTGATATAACCACGAATATAGTCGGGGAAAAAACGAAGGTAATATTCATAGAGAATGTAATGGTTCCGGCTATATCGACCATTAGCGTCTCTAGGTGGTGGTTTAGGCACTCCTTTAAGATGAATCGTCTCCTTCTCATTCTTATTTTCAACCATCGGACTCTTTCCATTGTTCCTTGCTAATTGTTTAACACCAACTTTACCAATAAGTCTTTTTATTGAATTATCTTGGGAGGAAACCTCGATTCCGACATTGGAACCTTGACCTTTAACTCCATCATCTTTTTTTCCACTTTCTTTACGACCATTTCCTTGAACAACAACTTTGCTTCTTTCTTGTTGTTTAGAGCGAAATACCGGACCTTTTCCTTTAACATCAATTTTGCTTGTTGCACTTTCTTGACTAGGAAGCTCGATACATTTTTGTTGTACATTTCGACAACAAGGTTCTCCTATATCCGCTTGACCTCTTTTTCGTTTGTTTCTACCTTGAACATCATCCTCTTCCATCTCATCCTCCGCTTCATATTCCTTTCTCAACCATTCATAACCACAAGGATCTCTTTTCTTTGATTCTTCCGCCAATTCTCTTGCTTTTTTATTTCCTACGTACCTCTTTTTTTTGGTAGAGGCCTCCCCTTACCCTTCCCTTTGGTGGTTCCTTGATGTCATACCTAAATTGCGGATATACGAAATCTCTCAAGTTACTCAACCATATTTGCCTTTGGCCTTGGCTTAGTGTAGCATATTTCTCGGCTAGAGCTTTTCCAATCTCGGTATCGGCAAACGTTCCTCCAAATTGTGGATCAAAAATTGTTTCACGGAATGTTAATTGTTGCCAAAAGGGATCAATATCTTGAATCGGGATCACTTTGTCTTGATATGTGGCTATAACATGCCGACATGGGAGTCCCAAACTTGTCATGTTTGGACAAACACACTCTTCTTCATAATCCCCCAATTCATAATGTTGTACTTCATACATTATCTTCTCAATTGCTTTGTGCGAAACTTGATGTGTAATTCCCTTAGCCACTCATTGTCAACCATTTAGTGTGTTGTTTAGTTCGGCTTTTTTTCAAAAGACTCCGTAACTCTATCGTGATTACGGAGGAAATACGAATGCATGGCTTCAAATAACGTAACTAACCCACCATTACAACTATGAAGTTTCTTCTTCACCGGTTGTGAGATGACTCGCCGTACTTGTAGCTTGGTTGTCATAGTGCCTATGTTGGTTAGTGAACGCCGATACGAACTTCTCTTTGTGAGGATCCAACCAATTATCAAACAAATACTTCACAACACTTGGATAACCACTTTTCCAATGAGCCACTAACATACGAGCTCTATCTTCATATTCATCCACGGTGATAGAATAGGTCAAGGCTCTCCACTCCGTTTTGAAACTTTCCCATTTTAGTTCCGCCAACTTGTCATCGTTCTTAAATTTCTCTTTAGCCTCTTCTTGTTTATGTAACGGTAGGTGCCTTTATTCTATCCATTTCGCTTTTTCGGGTTGGACGGACAAGGCGCATGCACTTAGTTTCAATACTTTTCCACAAATGGAATGTGCAAAGAAGGTTATGAGCTTCCGGGAAAACCCTCCTTATTGCATTCAACAAAGCTTGCTCCTTGTCGGTAATAATCACCTTTGGAGTATATCCCTCTACGTAGAATAACTTCACTTGTTCTAGTGCCCACACATAGCTCTCTTCGAGCTCATCTTTCAAAAAAGCAAAAACCAACACTAAAAAGGAGCATTGGTAGAAGTTTGCCCGACAATGTTCAACAACGGCATCTCAAACTTGTTGGTTTTGTATGTGCAATCCATTAGAAGCACTTGATGAGAGCACCGTGCCAACTTCACAAACTCAGGATTAGCCAATAAAAGATGTCTTATTCGTCCTTTCTCGTCATCATCGTGGAAAACCGAGTAATTATGCAACTCCCCAAATTCCTTAATTGTTGCATTTCGTTCCTTTGTTCCCATTTCTTAGCCTTCAATTTTTCTTGCATTGTAGATGGTATCCAAAGTAGAAGCATTTTGTGGGTTTCTTTCCTTTAAGTGAGCAAGGATATCAACGAGGCTTCATACGAATTTGTGTCGTTGATTCTACAATCTTCTCTTCTTCTTCTGTGTAAGGCGTCAGCATAAGAATGTGATAGCAAACTCTCAGGTATAGGGTGGTTATGACTACCGCATACAACTTTCTCCAAAAACCACCTATTTGCCGTTGTTTTAAATTGAAGCTTGAAGGGGCATCGGGTCTTCTTAGTGAAAGTAGTATTCTTCCTCTTTTTCTTTGCTACTTGCAAGGTATCCTTTTTTGCGTGACTTCTATGTTGTCCACTACACTCGCAAACCATTTGAAAGGCACTATCACTAGTGGTACCATTACAAACTATGATACACATAATCAACTTTCCTCGTTCTCTAGCCCACTTCTTTGCATCGTCTTTCTCATTCCATGTTTCCTCGGTTAAATAGTGAGAGCTAGAATCTTTGGTGAGAAGTTCATTTGCTAAAGGTTGGTCATCCATTATAGGAGGTACATCAAGCACTGGACAAAAACATACCAACATTAGTCTAAACGAGGCAATAAAACCAAAAAAAATATAAATATACGGTTGGTAAATAAAGAGAATAAACAAACCGTATAATAGTTAGGTTAACTCTTACACTAACACACCGTAATATAGTGTCGGTTAGTATCGATTTATACATTAGTAACCGTAAGTACCGCACTAAATACTTACATACACAAGATAACCGACGGTTTGGTAACTACCGCACATACTTATCAACCGTAATTTAGGTACGGTTTGGAATCCAACAAATTTAACCGACCATGAATGGTATAATTTCTCGGGTTTTCCCCAATTGAACCAAGATTACGGTTAGTAACTCTTACACTAACACACCGTAATATAGTGTCGGTTGGTATCGATTTATACATTAGTAACAGTAAGTACTGCACTAAATACTTACACATACAGGAGGCGACGGTTGGTAAGCTACTTGCACATACTTATCAACCGTAATTTAGGTGCAGGTTTGGAATCAACAAATTTAACCTAATCGTAACTGGTATAATTTCCGGTTTTCCCCAATTGAACCGATTCGGTTAGTATTTGAAATTTTAGAAACAATCTTGTATGTTACGGTTGGTAACTCAGCTTAAAGTCAACCAGTATGTTCTTCCTTAGAAATTTGGGAAAAATTTGATCTTTTTACGTACTTTACATAATTTTGATCAACAAAAACCTAATAGGAACTAATTTAGAAGTATACACGATCATTTCAGTCTTGGGTTCTTCACTTTGTTGGCTAATTTCTTCAATTGGTTGAGATTGACCTTCACTTTGGTCTAAAACATCTCTACCATCTAGAAAATACTCCATATGAGGGATCTCCATCAAGAGGTATGTAGTATTTGTTTTGTCTATCGTATAGAGATTCACCCATCTCAAATTTGCCACTTTGGAATCACTCATTTTGGTGGAGTGAATCAAAATCTAGGGTTTCACAAATATCACAAAGTTTTTCTTCTCCTCAAATTTTTTTTTCTTATAACTCTAAACATCTGATTTTGATTCTATAATAGTGAAAAATTAATTATCAAAATTAATCTTGATTATCTACACTAATCTTGATTATCATTACTAAACTTGATTATTAACAATAAGGGTTAATTAGTCATTTCCAGGGTTTGATTGATAAGGGGCACTTGAATTTACTTCTAATGACCTTTTTTGTCTTATTAGGTTGCCGCCCCTCTACCATTTCATGCCGCCCCTTTACCAGGATTGAAAAATAAAAAGATGCAAAATATCATCAAAAGTTGGCTCAAATTAATATTCGCTTATTACATGGATAGATCAAAGAAGCAAAAACCAAACATGGGTAGTAAGAAGAAAGCAATAATAATGTTGAAGTGCATATGGTACATTTGGAACATTTAAACAAAAAGCTTTGGACAATCTTCTGTCTTTTCAGGAAACGGATGATGCACATGAACACTTTTGAAGGGGTTGTACTCGAAAGTGATAGCGACAAGTTGGGCAGCGACTCTTCGCGTCAAGGGAACCTATGATGCATCTGGTGTGGAAGACATGAGTACATGGCAGCTCTGCGAGGCTAATATCATCTCCATCATTCTTCTCGTCATAGTCCTGCAAACAAATTGAGCATTCACCCGAGTCACTGGCTCCATCGAATTTCTTCGTCTTTAACAAGCTAAAAAACGATGCGTAATCACGTGATAAAAATTGCTCCATCTCAGGGGTTCGAAGGTATTTGCTATCAATATAATCATGAGAATGAACTTCTTCGACATCATCATAGTGATCAAAAGTTTCTAGTACTTTTACGACTTGTACAGGTATGATAACTGACAACAAACTAGGCTTCCCTTCTCCGTCAGATCGCAAGGAAGGGTAACCCATGAAGAACGATCTAATACGTTTTTCGCAATCATTCAAGACAGATGTGCTGAAGGTCGACCCAGGAACAAAATCTTCGATGGCAGACACGAGGGAGTTAAGATCGCAGTTACCAAAGATATCCGAAGATAATAAATCATCGTATTTGATAGGAAACAGTTTCACGACCGTAGGTAATTCTTCACATGAGAAAGTAACTCCAGGAGGAACTGCGGCGGTGGTTGTCGGGATGGTGGCAGCAACACTACAGGCTTTGTCTCTTTCGCCATAATCAATTCTTTGAATTGCTCTGATAACTTGAATTTCTATCACCACTTGAGTTTGATCGATCGAATTCTTATTATGGTCTCTACAATGAACACTGGGTTCCTGCATATTCACCCAAGCTCTGTTGTACACGGTGCAAGTCCACATTGGGCGCGCCATAGTGCAAGTATAAGAGAGAATATATAAAAAATACCTATTAACTTAAAACACCCTCTTTTTTCTTGACACTGCACCTATTTATAGAGAGGGGTAACAGGATGATTTCCAAATCCGAAAAGAATTTCTAGTTTCGCTCGGATATGATTTCGGACTCGGAAACGGAAATCCAGTGAAGAAGCAGAAAATCACTTATGTATATCACAACTTCTGTGTGGGCTGAATATGCTATTATGGGCTATATCTATATAATGTTGGGCTAACGCCAAAAATCAAACAAATCAGCACACAAAAATTTCTTTTCAAACGAGATTAATGGAAATTGAATTGAACTCTGGCCAAGGATGCATGAGTCATGGATAGCTACAGCCAATACATACTAGAAACACTTTCACAGTTTGGGAACCTAATAACAATCAAGCTGGAGATGCTTCGCCATTGCAAATGCCACGGCCAATTGGTACATTGACAGTAAGATAACGACTACTTGTTACATTGACTCCCAGATATTTAATTGACTACTGATATTCCTAAAGATGGGTCTGCTAGCTGCTCCTAGTCCTGTAGATAATAATGGAATTACTTCAAGTCTGTATGCACTAAAGAGCATCCAACAAGTAGAGGATAGCTGCTACTAAGAATAATGTCACCACCCAATCCGAATTCAGAGATGACGAAGTGGAAGGCATGAGATGGTGTTTGGCATTCACTAGATAGGCATCTCCAGTTTGTTCATCGGTGACTACAGTGGCAGAAGAACCTGACATGAATTCAACAACGGATTTCGTTAATAATGAATCTTTTGAAGAAATCCAAGCTAAATATACCCAATTTTTTCTCAAAGTAAAAGCAAAATAACGAATGATTATTCATACTCACAGCTTTGCTCAGCGAATCCAAGAGAATTATTTTCGAGGTCATATAACAACACCCTATTTGACAAAATTAGATCTGAAATGAAGGATTAAAAAGCTGTCGTCAATAACCTATCAAGGATTTCTTGAGTTATAATTCTTATAATATGGAGGAGGTACGGCTCAAACATGTGTGCATAATTACCTCCTAAAACAATCATGTCCTTCCTGTCAGGGGCATCCAATTCATTGGCGTGAAAGCCAACACACCAATCTTTCTCCTGCCACACATAGTTGAACTTAAGAGTTTGAAGTTAAGATAAAACAAAACTTTCACACAAAGTTTGAAGAATACAATGTACTTACCAACTGAAAGAGATATTCATGTGGGTAGGACTTCAATTCAGTTGAATTCTCAGTAAAAGTAATTGTAGGGAAAAGCATAATCAACGCTGAAACCACATACAAGTAAGAAATTAGCTAGCAGTCTAATGAAAAATCATAAGCCGCACAAACCATGAAAGGATCAAACCTTTTGTTAAACGAAAAGCATGTATAGTTGTTCTCCTGATCAATTCGTGTTTCCAAGCCGTTGCTAAGCTGGGTAGACGTAACCTGATCATACAACAAAGCAAAATGAGTCGACATTCAAGTAAGTACAACAATTTTGAACAAGGATTAATTCTAAAAAATTTGTATAACTCGTACCATTTTGTATAACTCATTGAATATCTCCACGGGGAAATAAGCCATGGTGGTATCACTATCGATTCTTGTTCTTTTCCCATCTCTGACAGGAAATACTTCATTTGAGAAATTCAGGACAACATTACCAACTTCAATTTCCCTCATATTCACATAATAACGAGAGCTGATAAAATTCCAGTGGTTAAAAGTAAACATAGCCGATAAGAACAAGTATAATTTGGGTAATAGGGAAAGACATTCCGATAATGAAAGTCGATGGCTCAATCAGATATATAGAAAAGAATTGAAGAAGATTACTACATACTGATTTGAAAACAATGGTGTTGTTTTAAGATTTGGCTGTACTACATCCCCGACAACAACGATTCCAATTCCATTTCTACCATCTAAACAGTGAAAGAATTTCTTCTTGGTCACTTTTCCAGACACAACTACACTTGAAATTACTTGTGGATCATATGGTGGGGTAGAAACTTCTGTTTGTCCATGGTCATACCTGTTCCAGAAGAATTGAATCACACCGTATGTAAGCAAAAGATCAAGTATACCATGAAAAGCTAGCAGGTCAATACAGTTGAGATAGCTCAAGAGAAATGACTTACAGAAATATACCCGTTGAAGTGGCAGCAATTGTTGTACGATTTACAGATATCTGATCATTGAAACTAATATAATGAAGGATGAATGTAATTAGGTACTTGGAAGTACAAGGATGATCACTTTTGCAGCAATGTTTAACCCATAGAGCATCAGTAGCATCCATATGGAGATCAAGGTAAAGATCCAACCTGGAATCTCTTCACAGTAAAGACTGTAAGTATATCAAACAAAGTCAATCAGGTTAACTGAGAAAAAATAAAACGAGATTGCTTGTGTTTGAATTGACGCAAAGAATAAGAGAACACAAACCTATTACTCAGAGCTCCTTTATCACTATCAAAGGGAAAGTCATCAGTAGCAAGAAGTCTTCCATGATGAATATGATTATGATTCTC
>JAJJWW010004373.1:0-15950 GCA_023531295.1 Papaver armeniacum
CCATGGCCTTATTGAGCAAATAACAACCTAAATGCAAATCTTTTTGTATTTTCTTTTTTTTTTTTGTATTTTTTTTTTCTTTCTTTTTGTATTTTTTTTTCTTTATTTTTTTTTTAACAAAAAGATTGCGACTACAAAAATAATAACGAAATTAAAATAACATGGCCATGAAAGAAGTACTTTACCACTTTGATCTTCACAACTTGTATTGTCTTTGTATCATAAACTTCAATAACTCTCATCTTTTGATTTTCTTCGCTCTTGTAAATAAGTCTTCAACTTGGATATAGAATTCCGCTCTTTATGTGTAAGTCTTCAACATGTATATAAAAATCTGCTCATTGTATGTTGCTTTACTTGGATATGAAATTTGCTCTTACTCGTATTGTTGCTTGTAAACCTCAAACGTCTTCAACTTTCCTTGTAAATTTTGATGTCGCTCCACTTGTTGATGATGATGGTGTTTCTATGGATCTGTTGTTGTCGAGAGAGAGAATGGTGCTAACTACAAATCAAACTACAAGAAGGTGGTTTTCATCTATAGATGTCACCCTCATGATTGACAAAATTAGCACTCAAGAGATCAAAAATAGTGCTTCTATTAGTGAGAGGTTGGGTAGCTCACCATTCTACCCGGAATTGACGTACGGTGACACACACTCAAAAGAAAGCTCTTTAGTCAGCTACAAAGAAATTTGGTATGGTGCCTCTGTTGATTTGAAAATAGGTAGTCTCCACTAATGATTGATCAGCAACTCTAATAATGCATTTCTCCCTGCTCCTAATTTGCATCACCGGCATGATTAAATCCATTATTTAACACTCTAACAAGCAAGAAATCCGAATGTAGTTCCCTAACACTTCCAAGTTCAGTTATGTCGGTCAGAAATCTCTATGTAAACATACCTAGAAGTATGCTAGTGACTCTAAAATCTCTACAAGTTAAAGGTTTTATTCAAATATATACAAAGAATTTGAAAATTCTGACTCAAAAAGGCTAAAAACTCTATATGCAAAAGACTCCCCCACACTTAAACTTCACATTGTCCTCAATGTGTAAAACTGAAAATTCTGAATTCTGACGTAACAGCAGATAAAACGCAAAAACTGTACAAATTGGTAAGGAATTTGGAAAAACTCCATTTCACAAAAGTTGTTCATCTACGTGTTTTCTACACACTGTCAAAAGGGCACAATGTTTCGATAAACGGTCTGACAGTTATGGTCTCTGGACTGAACTACGCGCAGTCTGAATTTTTCTGACGAAAAGGTTACTCGTCATAATTTCCTTCTAAGATAGATTCAGGACTCAATGAAATTAAACATGGGGATGCAAATATGATATGAAAACAATAAAAACAAAAAATAAAAGGGGTTAAGATACAAAACCTATGGGTTGCCTCCCATTAAGCGGTTGGTTTAAAGTCGTCAGCCCGACTTTCTTGTTATCGTCCATATACCAACAATCTGAAAATTTGGTAGTCTGCCCAGAAAACAATCTGCAATTCTAATAACAACTTCACACAATTATTAGCATAACATATGAATAATGAAATTGTTATAGCTTGAAATCTTCCCCCACACTTAGTCCTTTCTACACTCGAAAGTGGATAGAGAACATAAAATAAGGGAACTTCTATAGGTTCCTCTCGATGAACCTGCACAATACTAGAATCAAACACATCAAGTGGTAGATAATTAGAAGTAAAATAATCCTTAAGAATTTTAGAAGCACAAAACTCCAATCTTAAGTAATGTGGATCAAAAGATTTAGAAATATGCAAAGGATTAGACAAACCTTCCACAATCTCTCGTATTACAGGATCCTCATCATTCTTAAAGAATTGCAATGAATTATTTACCTCATTTGTATCGTGGTCCTCTATCAAACTATTTAGCCATTCTTCGTCAGTTTCTGCTTCAACCGAAATCTCAGCATCATTATAATCCTTGGCTAGCTCAATTGGGTCTTCCACAACTTCAATAAAATTGGTTTCATTCTCAATCACTATCTCTTCAACAAACTCGTCATCGAATCGAGAATCATCTCCTAGAAATTCTAGTTCATTGGTGCAAATCCTAAAATCATTGTTTGAGTACGTTACACCATTTATAACAACGGTTATGTCATATTCGTTCTCCTCCTTTTGAATAGGCGAGTGATCATTATTATGATCCGGAGTTGAAATAACATTACCATTATTGCAAGGATTTTCCAAAGGTTGCTCATCTTCATCAGAGTCTTCGTCAACCTCATAATCTTCAATATCCCAACGACGTTGAAGTTCCGTTCGTATTACCTTGTTGATTTCTTCGAGGGTCTTTTTCGATGCTCCACTTCTTCTAACTGATCATATTGCTTTGAAAGTTTTTCGATATTAATACGTTTTCCGCCATTATTCACGATGGAATTTTCAGATTGTATCTCTTCTTTTGACATAAATGACGAAAGAACATGATAAAGAGGAGTAGGTCTTTCCACACTCTGTCATCTCGCACATTATTAGAAAACAGCGATCGAAGCATAACTATCCTCCCATCCCTTTGATTGCTCACTTACATACCCGTCATAAGGTTGTTGATATGTATGAGAGTATACATAAGGCTCCGTACGGTATGGTTGGTAGTTGTTATATGAATGAGGTTGAAATCCAAATTGATTACCACAATAATATGATGATTGGTCTTGTGCTCCGTACATGTTATGTCCGTAAGGAAACATGACGACTCACAAGAACACAAGAAAAATTTAAAAACAAAAACAAGCTAAACAAATAACAAATCAATTAACAACCGCTCCCCGGCAGCGGCGCCAAAATTTGATGTGTGTCGTAACCACAACAAATTATTCGATATATTTCCCACTAATTAAATAAATAATATAGCGGTAGTAAGGATCGTTCCCACAGAGAGCTGTGTAATTGATAGGTTATTTAGTTCAGCAAATAAAATAAAACACAAAGGGGGATTGTTTTAAAGTGAAATAGAAATAATAACAAATAAAAGAAAGAGATGATCAAGGAATCCTTCGCCGTTACCAAGTGATAACTGGATTAGTATACTTATCTATCTTCGTTAGAACCATTCATCACCACCCGTAGGAAAGCATCTAGCTCAGTGCTATCCTCAAAACTCCTTTTACCACGGATACGGAAGCTCTCCAATATCAGATTCTATCCAACCGAACCACCAAGTAGTAGCTCACTAAAGGTGTAATCCGATTGAACTTTTTAGGCTTTGTGAATTAGGTTGATCCAAGTAGTTAAACTCTTAGCTCAAGGTTCACTTGTTGATGTTATCTTCACTCGCAATTGCTCCCGTAATCCTCCGCAAGGTCTCGCGATTTCTACTTGTGTATGAATTATTCGACGATTACTTATCTCCTAACCCAATACTAGCAATAGAACAATTAATAGACTAATCTAGTATGCATCCCAAATCAATCTAAGAATCACTCATAAAATTAGATATAGTGAAAACAAACGATGATGTGATTAAAACTCCGAACAAACTTGTATAATAATAGAGCTTCACGCTAGAACATTGAATTCATCCTTAATCAATAAAGTTTAGCCTCTCATGTTTACACCGTTTCTCGGTTTCCCCCTAAAGGGGTAAACCCTAAAATATTGATGAAGAACAAAAGTGTATTATGAGATGTGTGATGTATCCTATGTTTAGGTTAAGAAATCTTCTTTTATAGGTATCCAAGAGTAGAAGTGCCCGTGCTTCAAATCCCGTGTAAAGTTGGTTGCCAAAACCTAGCCTACATTCCAAAATAAGCTCACGCCCAAGTCTTGGTCGTGACAGAAATACACACAGCCTGAATGGGCCATGAGTTACCATAGAAGTCCAGCCCATTTCCTAGTTCAATGGCTTGTCAGTTTGCCGAAACTGACAGCCTAATCTCCCTTATCTCCATCAGCTTCACAGACACTCGACTAGTCGTGAAAATATGAAACATCTGGATTTTCGTTTTCGGCCAAAAACTTCCACAGACACTTCTCCCTCTGTGAGTTTCCAAACTCCCTGAGTTTTGTGTTTCCGGCCAGACCTCTCACGTATACCAGGCCCTCTGTGAGAATTCCTTTTCTTCTGGATTCTTCAGCTTCTCATTACCAATTCAACATCTACAACCAACAGATCATTACCATCATCATCTCCGATCATCAGGCTCGTCCACCTTTAACAGCAAAGCTCTTTCATGTTCTTGTCGTCACTTCTACCAACTCCAGTTCGTCTTCTCATTCCGGAATACCACAACCAACAATCTATCACTCCCGAGCTCCATCATCATTTGCTGCTAACGGTAGAGAGCTTCATATTACCACAGCTCAAGTTCGTATACATTCTTTTCCCGCTCCATTCCTCACCAGCTCAATGCAGCGTCCCATGTTAATGGCAGAAGCCATCATCATCATCGTAGCTCCCTGTATGTACTCGAGCTTTCTCACTGAACTCCTTCATTCTCTATCTCTATCTCGCTGTCAACAGCCAGCGGCTACCTTCACTCCATTCAATCAATCATTACCATCATCGTCAACTGTCGAAATGATCACTGCCAAGCTCTTCTCAGATTCTTCATGCTCGATAGCCAACAGCACCACAACGAGCTCCACCTTCTCTGCCATCAGCATTATTACCTCAGCGAAACCATCCATCCCGAGAAGACTTTACCATCAATAATGGAAGCTCATCTTCTCACTGCCATCTCATCAACAATAGCAAAACTCTAGCTAAGCCCATATATACTTCTCTGACAATGGCAACAACGACTCCATCACCATTACTTTCTATCATGTTTCATTCCGTTGCATCCAGCTCCTATGGCCTTTAATGGCGACAGCATCATCTCCTTCCTGCTGCTCGAGTCCTCGACCAACACCACGGCAAACCAATATCTCCTTTACCGCCAGCAGCACTTTGCCAAGCTCCATTCAAACTCCATTGATTGCTACTGCCTACCATCATCATCACTGCCACGAGACTTTTCCTGATGTCTCAGTGACTCTGTCCGATGAAGAAGATGATGTGTTCGTTCAGCTTCCTTCACGAGTGTTGGCTTCCCCAAATAATCCAGTGAGTTCCTTTAGGATTCGCCTCTTTAACTGTCAGTCTTATGGAACTGACAGTTCAACTTTCTGGATACCCTGAGCGGCTGCCCTGAGTAAATTAGGAAGGTGCCTTTAACAGTTCTGTAGCTTCTCTATTTTGCGACATCTTTGGCTTGCTTCAAATGCTTCTAGATTCTTCATACAACGTCGGATTGACTCCATTCTTTCGCTGTTTGCTTCGTCTTTTCACCCTCTTCGAGATGATATCAAGAACTTTTGGATTCGAACGAGTTCCACTTGATGTTTGGCCCTTCTCCGCTTGTAGCTAACTTCTTTTATTGCACAAATATGTGCCAATTCACTTCTTTTGGATGATTCACCTAGCAAAACATAAACAAGAGAAAACAAAAGTAATATACAATAATTCGCAAGAATATATAGCAATTACTAGCATGGATTCGACACTAAATGTATGCAAAATATGCGCTTAACAGCTGAAGGCGAGCACAATACATATGCTCCCTGTGTTTCGAGGGGTTGATGCTGAAAACCCTTACCATCATGTTAGAGATTTTGAGGAGATTTGTGGGACTCTGAAATTCAATCAAATGACAGAAGAGACCCTGAAATTGCGTCTGTTTCCCTTCTCGTTGAAAGAGAAAGCTAAATCTTGGTTGTATGCTTTGCGACCCTAGTCCATTAGAACACGGGAAGAGCTAACGAAAGAATTCTTCAAAAAGTTCTTCCCAAATCACAAAACAACCACCATTCGTTAGAGTATAAATAGTTTTGTGCAATTGGATGGTGAAACATTGTCCTAATACCTAGAACGGTTTAGTGATTTTCTACTTCAATGTCCCCATCATGGTTTCGAGCACTGGAGATTGTCAACAATTCTTTATGAAGTGTTGGATTTCGCCACTCGAACCCTGGTCGAGTCTATGTGCAATGGTGAATTTACTGATAAAAGTGCAGACGAGTTGTGGGCCTTTCTGCATGAGGTTTCCGAGGAAACTAAGCAATGGGAGACCATCAGAGAACCTCGGAAAACCGCCAATAGAACTGGTGTTCATAAGATAGAGTCTGATTTTGAAATTCATGCGAAAATGGCATATGTGATTAGAAGACTGGAAAATTTAGAGCTTCAAAAAGGTGATAAACCTAATACATCTGTCTCATGTAATCAGGTAGAAATGTCCATGTGTTTTTTCTGTAAGAGCTCGGAACATTTAGCTGAAAACTGTCCTGAATTGCATGAAATTAAGGAGTCTAGACTTGAGCAAGCCAATGCTTTGTACCAAAAACATGAGAACAACCCGTATTCTCAGACCTATAACCCAGGGTGGAGGAATCACCTTAACTTTTCTTGGTATAAAGGACCTGTACAAGGGGGTTTAGCAGGACATAACCAAGGATATTCATATCCTAGAAACCCCCAAGTGCAACCTCACACACAGTACCCTGTTGAGAAAAAGCATAATTTTGATAATGGTGTGAATCAAATGAATGAAAGTCTGTTGCAATATCAAAAGTTAAATGACCAGAGACTTGCGAGTTTAGAACTCAAATTTGGCCAAATATGTGATGTACTAAATGAGAGAGAAAAGGGTAAACTCCCTAGTCAACCTCAACAGAATCCTAAGAGTGCATTTCAGGCAAGCACCTCAGGTTGCAATGAGTCCTCTCATAGTCAAGTGAATGCTGTCACCAGTCTTCGTAGTGGTAAGGTTGTTGATAACAATGTAGGTGTATCCCTGTCGAGTGAGTCTAAATCAGACTCACCGGTGCATACAACTCCACAGAAAATACCCGTTGTAGAGAAGGAATCTGAGCATGATAGTGACTCTAAGAATTCCACTGATGTTAATGTCCCTGCACCATCTAATGTGCATGTTTCCCCATTTCCCCAAAGATTGGTGAAGCAGAAGAAAGGTACCCAATACAATGAGATGTTAGAAATGTTTAAACGAGTCAGCATAAACATCCCTTTTCTTGAAGCAATCAAGCACATACCTGCATATGCTAATATGCACACAAAAGCAAAAGCTTCATGTGCATAAGCGTGCCTTTCTCATTGAGCAGGTAAGTTCAATTATTCAAAACAAGACCCCTCCTAATTTTAAAGACCCAGGTAGTCTAACTATCACATGCACTATATGTGACCATACAATCGATCGGGCTTTGCTAGACTTAGGTTAAAGTGTGAATCTTTTGCCACATTCAGTGTATGAGCAATTAGGTCTTGGGGAGTTGAAACCCACTCCTATTACGCTACAGTTAGCGGACAGATCTGTGAAAATCCCTTGTGGTATTGTTGAAGATGTGTTGATCAAGGTTGAAATTTTTTATTTTCCTGTGGACTTCATTGTGTTAGATACTCAACCTGAGCAATATCATGATAATCATATTCCTGTCATTTTAAGACGTCCTTTCTTGGAAACGTCCAATGCTATCATAAATTGTCGTAATGGAGTGTTGAATTTGTCCTTTGGTAACATGACCGTAGAACTAAATGTTTTCAACATTAGTCAAAAACCCATGGATTGTGATGATAGTTATTTGCATGAGATTAACATGATTGAGAGTCTGATCCAAGATTCATTGCCTGAAATCTTATTTGTCGATCCTTTGCAAGCATGTTTAGATAACTTTGACTTAGATCTCTTTGATTCTGAGTACATTAGTGAGGTTCACTCTTTGCTTGAATCTGTGCCACCCATGGATATTGCTAAATGGAAGAATGCAGTGGAACCACTTCCACTCTCTGATTCCAAATCTGGCCCATCTCTTGATGAACCACATAAGCATGATTTGAAACCATTACCTGATACTTTGAAATATGCTTTCTTAGGTTCTTCTAAGACTTTTCCTGTTATTATTGCATCATGTTTAAACACAGAACAGGAAAGCCAACTTTTAGAAGTTCTTAAAGAACATAAAGAGGCCTTAGGTTGGACCATCTCAGATCTTAAAGGTATAAGTCCCACAATTTGCATGCATCACATAAATATTGAAGAAAATACTAAACCATCTAGGGAAATGCAAAGTAGACTTAACCCCAACATGAGAGATGTTGTTAAAGGTGAGATTCTGAAATTGCTTGATGCGGGTATCATATACCCAATTCCAGATAGCCAGTGGGTAAGTCTCATTCAAGTTGTACCCAAAAAGTCTGGCATTATTGTAGTTCAAAATGAAATGAATGAGCTAGTCCCCACTTGTGTTACCGCAGGGTGGCGAGTTTGTATTGACTATAGGAAGTTGAACACAGTAACAAAGAAAGACCACTTTCCTCTTCCCTTCATTGACCAAATGTGAGAGAGATTATCAAGGCATAGTCACTATTGTTTCTTAGATGTTATTCGGGTTATAACCAAATTCATATAGCACCCGAAGACCAACCAAAGACCATGTTTACCTGTCCTTATGGAACATTTGCTTATCGTCGTATGACTTTTGGGTTGTGTAATGCACCCGCTACTTTTCAACGTTGCATGATGAGCATTTTTTCCGATATGGTAGATTAGTTTCTTGAAATTTTCATGGATGATTTTTCTGTCTTTGGGTCTTCTTTTGATGAATGTTTGCATTATCTTACTCTTGTGCTGATTCGATGTAAAGAAAAGAATTTGGTTTTGAATTGGGAAAAATGTCATTTCATGGTTAAATCAGGCATCGTTCTAGGGCATATCATTTCTGAAAAAGGCATAGAAGTAGATAAAGCTAAAGTTGATCTCATTCAACACTTGCCTCAACCTCGCTCTGTGAGGGAGATAAGATCATTCTTAGGCCATGCCGGTTTTTACCGGCGATTCATCAAAGACTTTAGTAAAATTTCAAGACCCTTGTGTAGTCTTCTTGCAAAAGATGTTGCATTTGTCTTTGATGATGCTTGTAAGGAAGCATGGGAGCAGTTTAAAGCTCTTCTCACATCTGCCCCTATAGTCGAACCACCTGATTGGACCTTACCATTTGAAATTATGTGTGATGCGCCTGACTATGTTGTAGGAGCTATTTTAGGTCAGCGAGTAGACAAACTCCCTTATGTGATCTACTATGCTAGTAACACACTTAATGATGCTCAACTAAATTATTCAACAACTGAGAAAGAATTACTAGCTGTTGTGTTTGCATTGGATAAGTTTAGATCCTACTTGATAGGTTCTAAAGTCATCATATATTCTGACCATGCTGCATTGAAATATCTTTTGTCTAAAAAAGATGCTAAAGCTCGTTTAATTCGATGGATACTCTTGCTACAAGAATTCAATCTCGAAATTCGAGATAAGAAATGATCTGAAAATATTGTTGCTGATCACTTGTCTAGGTTGAATGCTAAATCTATTGATGAATCCTTACATATTAGAGAATCATTCCCTGACGAACAATTGATGCTTGTGTTTGAAATCCCTTGGTTTGCTGTTATTGTTAACTACCTTGCTACTGGTAGAATGCCCTTGCATTGGTCTAAACAAGACCGTTCTAAATTCTTGGCTGAAGTGAAATATTTATTTTGGGATGACCCGCACCTATTTAAGTACTGCCCAGACCAAATCATTAGGAGATGTGTCCCCAACAATGAACAGAAAGATGTGATATCTTTTTGTCATGACCAAGCATGTGGATGCCATTTCAGTGCCAAGAAAACTGCTGCAAAAGTCTTGCAGAATGGGTTTTATTGGCCATCGTTGTTCAAAGACTGTCATGCTTATTGTATTGCTTGTGAACGATGTCATAAATTAGGAAGTATCTCACGGAGAAACATGATGCCCTTACAACCTATTTTGATCATTGAATTGTTTGATGTATGGGGTATTGATTTCATGGGTCCCTTTCCTAACTCTGATGGTAATTTATATATTCTTGTTGTTGTTGATTATGTCTCTAAGTGGGTAGAAGCCATTGCCTCCAAAACAAATGACCATAAAGTAGTTCTTTCTTTCCTTAAAGAAAACATTTTCTCTCGTTTTGGAACACCTAGAGCCATAATCAGTGATGGTGGTACTCATTTTTGCAATAGACCTTTTGAATCACTTATGCGCAAGTATGGAATCACTCACAAGGTAGCAACACCATACCATCCACAAACCAGTGGACAAGTAGAAGTTTCTAATAGGGAAATTAAGCATATTCTTGAAAAGACAGTTAATCCTACTAGGAAAGATTGGTCTTTACGTTTAAATAATGCTTTGTGGGCATATAGAACTGCATACAAAACTCCCATTGGCATGTCCCATTATAGACTTGTGTATGGTAAAGCTTGTCATCTACCTGTAGAGTTAGAACATCGAGCATATTGGGATGTTAAGAAATTGAACTTTGATCTTGATAAGGCTGGCACCCAAAGGAAACTTCAACTCAATGAGTTATAAGAATTACGAAATGATGCATATGATAGTGCCAAAATGTACAAAAATAGAATGAAAGTGTTTCATGAAAAGCGCATTCTGCGCAAGTCTTTCACACCTGGTCAACAAGTTTTATTGTACAACACTCGGTTGCATCTTTTTCCAGGAAAATTACGTTCTCGATGGTCAGGTCCATTCTTGGTACGTACTGTTTTCCCTCATGGAGCCGTTGAAATAGAAAATCCAGCAAACAAGAACATCTTCAAGGTCAATGGTCAGAGATTGAAACCATTTCTGGAGTATCTTCCACCAGAAGTTGAGACCATAGACTTGGAAGATCCCGTCTATGTGGACTAAACTGGTTCACCCGTGTACATACATAAGGATCAAAAGTCCATTCTCTTTCCCTTTTCTTTTTCTTTTTGCATAGTTTTTATGTGTGCTAACCAAACTTTTTGTCTTATCGTTACGTATCTTGCTGTTTGCTTTTAAAGAATTCATCCATTCCCTGTTTAGCACCATCATTTTTGCATCTGGTAATCTCTTTCCTTTAAATCTACTCTGCAATGTTCTCCTGGTATGTTGTTATAATTCTGCGTATATATCAAAACATTGAGGACAATGTTAGATTTAGGTTTGGGGGTATATTTTGCATATAGAGTTTTTAGTCTTTTGCATTTCAAAAAAAAAAATCAAAAATCAAAAATCAAAAATCCAAAAATTTCAAAAATTGCATAAAACCTCCAACTTTTAGAGATTTTAGAGTCACTAGCATGCTTCTAGCTATGTTTACATAGAGAGTCTGACCGAAATAACTGAACTTGGAAGTACTGGAGAACACAATCGGGTTTCTTAGTTGTTAGAACGTTAAAGTTGGATTTAACCATGCCGGTGGGCAAATTAGGTGCTGCAAAGATATTTGGTAGTAGAGTTGCGATCACACTTAGTGGAGACTACCTATTTTTACATCAAGCGAGGCACCGACCTTCATTTTTCCGGGTAGGAATGGTGAGCTACCCAACTTCGCACCACTTTCAGCACTACTTTTGATCTCTTGAGTGCTAATTTTGTCAATCATGAGGATGACTTCTAAAGATGAAAACTCCTTCTTGTAGTTTGATTTGCAGTTAGCACCATTCTCTCTCTCTCGATAACATCAACAGATCCATAGAAACACATCATCATCAACGAGCAGAGCAACGTCAGAATACACGAAGAAAGTTGAAATAGTCCGAGGTTTACATGCAACAATACAAGGAAAAGTAAAATTCTTATTCAAAGCGAAGATACAGTACAAAGAGCAGAATTCTATACACATTTAAAGAGGTATTTTACAAGAGCAAAGAAAACAAGAAAAAGATGAGAATTAGTGAAGTTCATGAAATCAAGACAATACAGGTTGTGAAGAATTAAGTGAGAAAGTCTTTCATCCATGGCTTTAGTAGTTTCATTATTATTTTGTTATTTTCAATTTGTGTTTTAATCAAAAAAATAAAAAATAAAATAAAATAAAAAAATTGTAGTTTATTTTCTTAGTATTATTTAAATAAACATCATGGTAAATTAGAAGAATTTTAGAAGAAATTCCAAGAAACAAGGAAATTGAAGAAAATAACTAGAAATTGTCAAGGTTCTAAGAAGTTAATCATCAACAGTTGAAGACCGAAGATTGAAGACGAAGACGTTTCTATGGATGCTCTGAGAGTGTGTGGATGGGGAAAAACGGTTTGCTAGTTTTTAAGGAAAGTGGAGAGTCGAGCGTGTTATCGAGACTCCTCAACCGAGCAAACTACTGAACCTCACACAGATGCACTGCAAAGGGAGTGCTTAGATTCGAGAGATCAATCTGTATGACTCCGGCCTAAACCAAGACAATGTCCGTTTCAGAGTCAATTCGGTCACAAAGAGGGAGATGGGTTGATTTGTAGGAGGGAAGCTGAGAATTGTGTGGGATCAATGATGATCAAGGATTGTGGATGTGTTGAAGGTTTCTGCAAATTGAAGAACTGCTGATGTTGAGTTATGTGAATAAGTTTTTAATCGAGTTGTTGACGAATGATGATAATAATATGTTGTCCTCGATTTGGACTTATTTATATTGCAAGAATGATGAACACACTGATTGGTCGGTTGTCAATCCGTCAAATATAATTTCACTTTCTCAATCAACTAGATATAAATATAGTATGCGATAAGAAAGAGTTCGTATCCACAGAGAGGCTTTCGTTGTTATAAAATTTCAGTTTCTAAGTAACCACGGGGTATGTTTGTTGTATCTAAGAAATAAAAGTAATTGAAAGCAAAGTAAATAATTGGAGAAATCAATAAGGAGAAGATATTGGTCACGGGATAGTATCATTCACAAACATGTATTTTCATCAATGATTAGAATTGGTATTTTAATCTCGTATTTACTAAAAGTCCTAGGATACCTTGATCGCAAATATAACCCGTTAATTCCCTGTTTTCATCACAACCACATTAAAAGATGCATATGTGAATTCTTCCTAGAAAGCAACCTAAAGTGTAAAAGCACAATTAGATTTAACTCCATAAAAGCAATAAGTTCTATGGAATAAGACTAATCAATGCAAACGAATGTGTAAAAGCACTAAACGTTTTAACAAAAGTTATGATTCACTTGTGACTAGTAGGATATATCACTACAAGCACTACCCACAATTATGCTACTTAGAATCAGGGATAAACAACTTTTTCGTATTGAAAACCCTAATATAACTCTAGAGATGAACACAAATCGGATTGATTCCGGACTCAACCTAACAAGTTTTCAAATCTTATAACACTATTAATTGTGAATCACAAACAATAAATTACTGAGACAAAACTAATTCATTGAATCAAAAGCATGTTGAGAAATCAACTTTTATCCCATAACCAATAAGATGTTTAGCTACTCATAGCTATGGAGTTCATCATAATCAATATTCAATAATAATGAAGAAGAAGAACAAAAGCAAACCCTAGAAGCGTAAACAAAAACGGCTCTCCAAAATTCCAAGAATAATAATCTCCTATAAGTTGTAGAAGACCCTCCCTTTATAGCTTTTCTCCAACTTCTAAAATTAGGTCTAGTCTTCAAAGTCCATTAGTTGAAAATCCACCAAGCCCATAAGAAAGAGAAACCCATGTGGAAAATATGTCCCAAAACTGGTCGCCGGAAATCTGGTATTGTGGCCGGAACTTGGCCGGAAAGGTCGCCGGAAAACATCTCAGGTGACCGGCAAAGTCCGCCCGGTCACCGGTTCAGTGAGTCAACGGGTCAAATCGGCGGGTCAACTCGGGTCAACTCGGTCAGACCGAGTCAAACCGAGTCAGGGTGTGAGTCAGAGTGTAGTCAGATGTAGTCTGGCCTGACTGAGCTGAGTCGTCTTGGCTCAGGCCATTGCACATGTTGTTAGTCATGCACCATCATTGCACTGCATTGTTTCACTGCCAGCAACCTAGCCATCCCAATTGCATCATACCTATAAATTACCAGCATCTAAGCCCAGCTACACAGCTTCATCATTGCAGCACCAGTCATTCCACTCTGCCTAGCCAACCTCAATTCCATCTATATCTTCTTACACAATACCCATTGCTCTTTCCCACAGACCTTCTATTCATCCACAGTGCCAGCTTCACTGCCATCATGCCAGCCAGCACCAACACCTTCAGTTGTGAACCAGCAGCTCACTTGAGCCAATCCATTCATTCAATTCAACACCTGACACTCATCTTGAGCTCAACAACAAATTCCATATCTCCCTCAGCACTTCTTCGTAACAACAGCTCAAGCCTACATTGCAATCATCACAAAACTGCAATTGCTCACGACCACCTCCAACAGCATCACCTCCAACAAAGATCATCTCCAACCTCGACAAGAAGAACTCATTCGCAGCCTCCATCTAGCTCATTAGACTGCCAAAACTCAGCTGCAATACCACTGCCATAAGCCACTTCTGCCTCACAGCTCAAAGCCATTTAATCTTCAATCTCGGTCACCACCAGATCACATCCATTTCAGCTCCTTGAAATAACAATAGTACCAATCACTCAGACCAGCACAAACACATTTCATTTGGATGGTGTAAGCCTGCAATCACCAGCTCTTCCTCCTGCCAATCAGCTCTATCTCCCCTGCAATATTTCATTACCACACAAAGCCCCAGATCCTAACCAAATCGGGATGCAAGGCACGCAATAAAGATACCATCGGGTGCTTCGTGCTTGCACTTGGTTGCACACGGCTCGAGACCTAACTATACTCATTGCAAACTCCCAAGTGTAACCTGTAATTTCCATTCCCTGTAGCTTCAGCTCAACTACATCCACTTACTTTCCAGCATACTACATCAGTTTGATTTCTCTGTCAAGCCAAGCACAACCCATCTCTTAACTTCAAACACCAGATTCATTTGCAACCTGTATCAGCTCATTAACAACCATGGCAGCAACCAGTTCTCACTAACTTTACTCCTCGACTATGTGAACTGCAACATTACCAGTTTCTCAGTTGTAGCTCCAGAGCTGCTCATGGACCCAGTGCCATTCCTTCGACCAATCCACAGCAACTCCCAACCTCAGCTCAGCCATACTAGCTATGGCACCTGCATCTCCATATGCCAATGAACCACCAAATTCTACCATCTCCAACTGATCTGCACTGCACCTCAATTCCTCAGAACTTCATGGCTGCAATGCCATGCCAGCCGACCACAATCCTGCAGCAAGCATCAATCCAAGAGCAACCCATCTTTTTATTCATCAACTACTGCTCCAGAAGCAAACCCAACATCAGATTTGAGCAGAACCATCATTGAAACATCTAGTAAACCCTAAATTTGATTTCTGCTTCTTCTCTCTTCTCGGTCTCAAGATTAAACCTCAAATTCCATCTCAAATCTGTGGTAACTCCATCATCTACAAATTCCAACAACATAAACCTTCTCTTCTGAATTCGATTCAGAACCCTTCTTCATTTGTTTAACAGTAATGGCTTCAATTCCTTCTCCTTGCTCATCAACAACCCACAGCTGGAACAAATTCAACTCAAGAGAAACCTACTTCTGTTTCATTTTCAATTTCAGCACTAACCTATCCATCAATCACATCACCAGAGGTATAACACACCGTAACCCTTCGGATTTGAGCAGAAACCCTATCTGATTCTTCGATTCAAATCGTCTTCCTCTTCATTTCAAACACCCACATGCGAACCCTAGACATCGATCCATACCAAATAATTCTCCATCATCTCGTCTTCACAGATCTCTTCCGCTCAGGGTGATAAAGGAGCCGCCATGGACTCTCTTCTGAGTTTCAGACGAATTGAGAAAAATATCTCTCTCTTGTAATGAAACGGGGTTGGATAATGACAACCCAAACACCCGGATAAGGGCCACCCAGTCTTTGCATGGCTTGTCGGTTTCGCGGAACCGACTGCTTTATTCACTTCTTTGCTCACCCGTAGCTAGCTTCGCTCGCCTGTGAATTGGTCTTTCCGCTCTTTTTCACTTTAAATGGGTGATTTCTTCTCCTT
>JAJJWW010004374.1:0-39465 GCA_023531295.1 Papaver armeniacum
TATTCTTTAGACATCTCATGACATAAGAAATAAAATTCCCTTCGTGATATACAATTGTAACGGAATTGTGTTCCTAGTTTTTCGTGGGTTATGTAATTGCTGCGCAAAAATTAACGACATACTTTCTATTTAACCATCGGTCATGTGAGAAAGGTTGTTACAAAGGTTATTGTGCAACTCAAATTAATATCTTATTTCACTCAATTAAAAATAACATAATGGAAGCCAAGTCTGCCTCCTACTTCTAAGAGCAGACATTTAGTTGTCAAAAGTGTCACAATGGGGTTTGTTTTTGATTCAAAGTAAATAACAAAGCAATTGAAAGTAATAAAGTTTGCAAGCAAACGAGAGAAATATGACTGGGGAATCCTTCTTCGGGCATTAAACCGGCCATCAAGTTACTATATTCATCCATTAATACAATTAATCACAAATTATTATCAACCGTGAATAAACAGCTCAAAGTTGATATCCCCTAAAATTCTTAAATCAATGGCACTAAGCTCTCCAATACCAGATTCTATTCTTCAAAACCAGGTGAGTAAAATTACCCAAGGTAATTTGTCCGAATGCTTTATCTTTGTGAATTATAGATTGATCCCCAGAGTTAGACTCTTAGTCACAACCACTTTCTAGTGATGTTTATACATACAATGCTATGTCAGTAATCCCTCCCGCAAGGTCTTGTGTTTCTACTTTTGTATGAATTATTCGACTACTACTTATCTCCTAACTCAATACTAAAGATTTGATGAAATCAACAAATTAATTCATTGACACCTAAACAATCTATCAATCAATCATAAATATTCTAATTAGTATAAATAATCAATAATCATGTGAAGAACTTCAAAATATATATTATATAATAACTTAAATCATGTCTAGAACTTAGAATCCATCCCCAATCACTAAGAATTTTAGCTATCACTGGATTAATGAAACCTAGTGAGATACATATTATATAATGGAAAAGAAATAGTTACTTGCACGAAGAACGCTCCAAAACCCTACCTTTTCTCCCCCTGTGTTCTTTTCTCCAAAGCTTGATAAAGATTATATGATCCCCTTCAAAAATATTAAGTTCTCTTAAATAGGTATCCAAGTCATTGTTGTACCTGGTGTTAATTCCTCAAAATCATACTAAGATCCCGCCAAAACTCACCAAAATACCGTTAAGAAACTCCGACTGTAAAAGAAACTCATACAAAAATATAAATTCACTACAGAAATATCCAAGTCCGTACCATTTTAGCTTTATTTGGCTTGTCATCACTGAGCCGACAAATTTACTCTTTTTACCTCCATTAGCTTCACTGACACTGGACTAGCCGTGAGATATTTTTTTTCCGAGATTTCACCGTAAGATTCACTTGGACACTCGCTCAGTCGTGAAAATATAAAACATCCGGGATTTTCGCGCCAAAAACTTCCATGCACACTTCTCCTCCGTGAGTTTCCAAACTCCCCGAGTTTTGTGTTTCCTAATGCACTCTCACGTATACCAGCCCTCCGTGAGAATTCCTTTTCTTCGGGATTCTTTACCTTCTCATTACCAATTCAACATCGACAACCAACAACTCATTACCATCATCATCTCCGATCATCAGCTCGGCCCACCTCCCAACAACAAATCTTCTTGTTCGCTCCTGTCATCAAGTACTAACTCTAGTTCGCCTTTCTCATTCCTAATACCACAACCAACAATCTATCACTCCCCAGCTCCATTATCATTCACGCTAACGGCTGCAGAGCCTATTACCACACCAAGTTCGTATACTCTTTTCCCCGCTCCATTCCTCACTACCAATGCGCTGGCCCCTCATATGGGGCGTAAGCCATCATCCATCGTATCTCATCAGATATGTACTCGAGCTTTCTACTTTCACCTAACTCCTTCATTCTCTATTTCTATCTTCACACGCCAAATGGCTACCTTCACATCGCGACGCTCTTGGCTTGATGGGCCAAACCTAATACACAAACCGTATTCTTTCCCCGACTTTTCATCACTTCTTTCTCTCGCTTTTCACGCTAAGGAACACGGCCCATTGGACACTCTCGAGTTTCTCCATTCCCCGAACTCTTGAGCTCTGCCCATCTTTTTGCATGAGAATCACCAAAGATAATGCCATCTTCCATCGTCACCCAACAACAAATGTATCCGTATATTCCATCGCTATTCTTCGCATAAATGGCAAAGAATAATAAGATACATCCATCGGGCTGGGTCTAACTATCGCAAGAGCCCCCATGACGTTTCTTCATAATCACCACTAAACCATCGTTTCACATCGCCTGAATATCGAGCCCACCCGCTCAACAACAATCTCATCCGCTCAAATGTGCGTGAACACGCCCAGCCATTTCTAGCTTTGTAGAGCCTTTCCACTTACGCCTAGCTCACTTCTCTTGTCGCACAAAAACTCGCCAATGGTAGTAGCAGCAACACCGAACCTCCAAGACTCCATATCGCAAAATAACCCAACAATGAGAGTCTTGTCGTTGGCCTGCCTCTTCTAAACCTCGTCCATCAAAGCTGGCCAAGCGACGCCATCAGCCACATAAAGATTACTGCAAGAGAACTGGCACGCTGTGAACTGGGCCGATCCCCAGTTAGCTGCGAAATAAGATGCAACCCCGTAACGAACATAGGTGCCCGTGAGGATTCATGCTTTCACACGCCTTGCTTCCACGGATCGACAGCTCAAGTCTCTTAACACCACTCCGAGCACATTCCGAGTAATCCAATGGGTGCCTTTAGCACCTCTGCATCAACACCTTTCTGCAACTTTAGCTCCGCTCTCAAATGCTTATAAATACGGCATACGACGCTTCTGATTGACTCCCATTCTTTCGCCTTTCGCTTGGTATTTTCTTTGGCCCTCTTCAAGATGATATCAAGAATTCCTCAATTTGATGAGTTCCACTTGGTCTTTGGCCCTTCTCCGCTTGTAGCTAACTTTTTTATTGCAGACTTTCTTTAAGTGTCACCCGCTTTCTTTGGATGATTCACCCAAGTAAAATACAACAAGAGAAAACAAACGATATACAACACTGCAAGAATATATGTAAAACACTAGATGGGATTCTACACTAAATATATAAAAATATGCACTTACCGAGGTATCCTGGACCGGAGAATGGAGACGGTCTGTGCTGAGAGCTCGCCCGCATACAACCAACTACAGAGAAAAGAAAAAAAATATCATTCAAACAAATACAATTTATGAGATGTTAGCATGACTTAATTCTAACTTTCATTATCTTTATTTACATGTTAACGACACTAACAAATGTCAAAGAATTTTTGCGTAACAACGTCACTCCTTTCTCGACAAATGACGACACTCTTTATACAATACATTTCATTTACATTCCAAAAATATAAACCATTCCGCCTTTTCACCAGTGGTCATTACAGATACATATCTAGCTCGATTAACTGCACGGGTTATTGCAGGCTTTGAAAATCAAACGTATAACTTGACTTAGCAGGAGTGCTATTACAGTAACCGCTTTTTTATTAAAAAAAATCAGCTATACATTTTTGTTATAACAGAGACCTATCTCTTCCAAACTTATTCACCCACACTTTCAATCTTCCTAAATCACCACCCATCACTTCAATCTTCTAAACACCACCCACTTTCAAACACTAAAATGGCTCCAACTCCGTTCAATAATCTAGAAGATGTTGCTATTGTTAGAGCACACACCACTCTCACAAAGCACTCCATTGAGGAAGAATGGGTGGTCAAGAATAAAGACCCAACTGAGAGGGCCTTACCTGGACTGGATCAAACCACCTATGCAGGGAAACGCCTGCTTAAGGTTTTCAAAGCACTAAACGGAAATCGCTCAAGGAGGACGCCCCTGGCAGATAAGGGAAAGGTACGCTATTTATAAAATGAATGCGTATTGCCGAGAGATGAATTGAAAGCCTGGCCGACGCTTATGCCCAACGAACTAACGAATGAGAGAGTAAGTTTGTGAATCAATATGACTTTTCATCAAAAATATTTATTTGGTTATGATTATTCAACAACGCTTAACTTATTTAAAAATGTTTTTCCAAGATACTTTGTGAATGGAGCCAATACGAATTAAAGTAGGTCCATGAGTTTTTGCACGAGGAATGCTACACTCTCTTGGAGGAAGTTGAATGACACACCGCCTAATATAATTAAACTTGTATAGATTTTTCTAGCGAATGTATGAACAATTTTATGTGTTTTCCTTCTATTTTATTTCAACTACATGTATGTTTTTTTGATTCTAATAAAATGCATGACTTCAAATATTGTTCAATAACTATACCAAAAAGGGTCGTCATGGTTTGTAAAAATGAGGACGACTCTATAAATTGTTTGAAATTGTTGGCATGAGTCGTCATTTTTGGAGAAAGACATATTAACGACTATAAATGTCACTTAACAAAGAGACTCTTTGACAATAGAGTCACAACAAGAAAAAAAACACATAGACGACTCTTTTGATCATCAAGATTTGTCACTTGGTTAATATATACAATAACGATCCTTAAAGCAGTTAATGTGAATTTTGAATTCACCCAAACCATAATTCTCAACCTTCACATTCATTCTCATTCATTTATTATCCTAGAGGAAAAAGAAGAGGAAACACCATGAATAATACTTACACTTCTAAGAGAATTGCTCTATTGTGAGAGCTTGGAAAACCACAAACCACTTTGAAGATCTAGGAAAAGACATTGATAAAACATCGGATGCTTGGGTGGAACCAGTGTATTCATCGCTTTTGTGGCGTTAGATTTGAAATTGCAACTCAAGGTCTTTGAAACTCAAGGAACGGTTCAAGGAGATATTCTTCGAGTGTGAAGTTTTCAAAAGAGAAATCAAGGCCGCAAAGGAAGCCATGCTCAATATGTTGGGTGCTATAAGAGTAAGTATTTAAAACAAGAGGTAAACCTTATCCAAAGCTTTGATCAATACTAATCGAGTATGTTTTGTTTCGCTGAGGAAGGCATATGGCTATTACAGGAGCTTCGTGGGAAAAAGTTTTGAGTTCGACGATTGCTACTTTATCTTGGAAGGCACCATGTATAATTACATGCTTTATGATTAGTGTATAAGTGCACCGTTATTATCTATTGTATTTCATTTCCTTCAATGTATCGCTATGAAAGATGTATGACTTTTACGATTCAATGAAATGATTCTATGAAATCAAAAATTATGATAATCCAAAGAAAGGGTCGTTAGTATATTAAATAAACACCGAACCACTCAACATAAAAATTTGAAATGGATGGATAGAGTCGTCATCTTCTACGAATACATATATGACTTACTTCAAGTGTTTTATTTATCGAGAGTTTGGTTTTAGAGTCGCTTTGTCCCAAAAAATTAACGACCCTTTCGACCTAGCTAAAAGAGTCGTTGTTTATCACACCAACCTAACGATTTTTCATAACCCGGAAAAGTTGTGTGTTTAAGTCGTCATTGGTAATGTTTATTCAATGACGACTTTTAAAGAGTCGTTAGTTTATACAACACCCGACTCTAACGACCCTCACTTTGAATAGTTTCATATAGTGACCATGAATCCACCACTGAAGCACCATTAAGACGAATCAAGGGTATAAGATGTTTACCCGATTGTTCCGAAAGCCCGGTTCTTCATTTCGAGGATTGGTTCCTTCCTTTTGAGCAATAGGTTCTTCATTTGCACCATTATCCATGGCTTCCTATATTAACATTTTTTCATCAAACATCCAATCCATAGGATTAGTTGAGACAATATAACCATCAACACAATCATGGTTGTTATTTGAAGCTTCACCAACCTCATTCCTCCACTTGAATCACTCATTTCTAAAACCCTAGTTTTTCCACTCAAAAACTCCTCCTTCTTCTCAACACATAAAAACCCAAAAAAAATCCCCAAAATTTTATCCCAAAATCGATTTTAATCTAAACACACTTACCACACTAATCAACTTAATTAATTCTTAATACTAATCACACTGGGGCATTTTAGCCATTTAGAAAATATTTTTTTAAGGGGTGACCCAAATTAGGATTGTGTGACCTTTTTTGTCCACTAGTGCAAGGCCCCCAATTAAATTTCATGGCCCCCAATCAAACTAGGTAATAATACTATACATGATGATAGGATAAAAGGGAACTTTGGTGGCTAAGAAAGACTTAACTAGCGTTCGTTCTTTTTCATATTAATTTATTACCTTTGTTTAAAATATTTTTTGCTTGTCGCATTTTTGTGACTAAGAAGAAGGCCATGCCGATTCTGGTGTTCGAACTTTGAACAACTATCATATAGTTTGAAGAACAAGAAGAATTAGGCCGAGTCTAGTGGAGATATTGGATATGATGATGGCGATCCAAAACGGTGGTCTAAAACCAAAGAAAATGAAGTTACCGTTCTCTCTGCTCGAAAACAAGTAAGGCATGGGGGATTTAAAAATGGGAAGGATTGGATTCTCCCAAGAAAAAGAGTCATCGTTCCCTTATTTTTTTCACTTTTATAATAAACAGAATTTAAAAGTGGACCCACTTTATATATTTCAAAAATATTAAAATGTATATAAAGATATATTTAAACAGAACTAGTCATAAAAACCCAAGGTGACCAAACTTGTGGTACAAAAACCCCATTCAAATGTTGGGATCTATTAAAACTCCATCTTAAACAAAATTGATACAAAAAAACCAAAATTTTTAAAAATTAATACAAAAACCCCAAATATCCAAACTCTGGCGGGTTTCCACCCCTGGCATTTCTATCGCCTCCCTCTTAGATGATAGGAACTACTTGGTAATGAAATTGCAATTTAGGTTTCTTTCGGTGTTAATTTGAATAAAGTGGGTTTCATCTAAAGTGCAAAAACTTCTTCTCAAAACATACTACAATCTTGATTCACTATTCACTAATGTTAACAATATCCTACACCCAAACACTATAACTGAGTCTAAGTTTATCAACAATAGGTATAACAAGTCTAGATCATCCACAAAGCCGTAATAACTTGACTCAAGATTGAGTCATGAGAAACCTACATGATTCCAATCGACCCACAAAACTACTTGGTCGGGGTGGAGGCATATACACATCTAATTCTAATCTACAATGTATCTTGCCACCGACCCAAGAAACTATTTTTGGCAATGAATTCATAGAGAACTAGAACCGACTAGGCAAAGGGAACAAATTATGAACAATAGCTTTTCTTTGGTTTTCATCTAAATTGTTGCAACCGGGTTGGGATTCTCGATTGAGCTACTGCTTCAATACACAGTTGATTGATTCACCCATTTATAAACAAATGAGATATCCTATAAACAAATTGTGACATCCTACAAACAAGTAAAATACGATGTCTGACTAAGTCTAATTATCAACTAAACCTTTTACAAAGTACACCGAGATATTCTTAAAACATAATACAATGTACCGCAACATCCACAATTGCATATACAAATCTTCTTAATCACACTCAACAAAAACACAAAAACCATAAACCTAAAATCTACAATAACATATAAATCTAAAAGATATACATGTTAATAAACACCATCGAAATTGCATCATTCATATTCAAAACCAATAGTTTCTAAACTCCAATTTGTAAAATTAATAAACCTCCAAATGTTGAAAAACAATGATTCGTAGAAAACCAACAAATGAAATACCTTAGATGATGATAACCTGCATTTGCATTTCAAAGATTGTGAATCAGTGTCAAAACTTCTATGAGAGATTGATTCAACTTAAATTTAGGGTTACATCAATGATTCACAGAAAAATTGACTGATTCGTGTTGTTAATGAAGTTCTCTGCAGCTGCATCTCGATGTTTCTGAAGCTAAAATCGATGGAGTAAAATGGACGGAGAGGAAAAGGGAAATGGCTGGAGAAATGTCCTAGGCTCTCAGTTGTTCTCGATATATTTATTCTCTTTTAATTTTCGCACAATTAAAAAAAAAGCGAAAAACTAATTTTATTGATTTAGTTTTGTTTTCTGATTTTCGGTAATTAAAATGAAGAGTTATAATGGGAAAAAAAATGTTGGAGAAAAAAGCCAGAATCATTGGGAGGCTGGGTATCCCTTGAGTGCGAGATGAAATTGGGAGCTGATAGTAGTAATAGTGGCGCTAATAGTAGTAATGGAGGGGAACAATGTAACTTGGAAATTTCAGTTGAGGATAGGAAGGTAATTACCCACAACCCTCCCGAAACTCAGAACATATATCAATTATTGCAACGATTTTCCAACGTTACAAAGTTACCAACTACGTACAACGTTACTTAAAAAAATACGTTACAAAATTGGGTGTTACAAAATCCCTGATTTCGTGTAGTGGATTCTAAAAATAAATTACCTTAAATACCCTTTTTATATTCTTGGACGACAGTGACTTACAATTATACATAACTTCACTAACACTAGGCATTTCTGGTCCAAGCAATACGCCAAAAACCTTGAAACTTTGAAACTTTTAAAATGGGAGTACAACTCCTAAACTGACATGTGCTCTGGGACAGTCCAAATCTGTTCACATTCCTCTAACGAGTGTATATTTTACATAGTCTTCTGATTGGTTGATTATTTAACGGATGGCCCCATTACCCTCCATGTTTAGAATCACGACCCTCGTTACATAACTTCCTAAATTAAATCAAGGGTAGAGATTAAAATGTGAAATATACACTCGATAAGGAGTGTGCACAAATTCGCACTTGCTCTGGGATCACCTTTTCTGTGAAACGTGGGTCTTGGAGTGATATGCCCGACATATGCGACCAGTGCACTATATTTGGCTAAAGGTTTTCAAATTGCCTTGAAACAAACATGAAACTCTTGAAGCATGAGGATTTTCTTCAAGCAAGAAAACTTCTCACGATGCCGTGATTGTATACTGACAGTTCATGAGCCAACAAACTTTTGATCTCTTCGATTATTTTGTATCCATGACCTAATAATTTCCTAACGCGATGAATGGCTGGTCTTAGTGGGTAACAAGCAAGCAGAATCACAAGAATGGACCCTAACTTTCTCAATGTGCTCCATTATTCCACCAATGACCACAATCCCATATGAATCAGCTAGTGCATCAATATTTATCTCAATGGCATAGAAAGGTATCTATAAATCAAAAAAGAACGTTCGGGATCCACCTTAACGACCGTTCGAACCAAACTGAACCAAATTAGAAAACGGTTTGAGCATAAGTCAGACACAAAAAAATACAGGAGAATATTTGATAGCTTTATCTTCTTCAAAAAATTAACAATCATTTTGATTGCATAGATTGCTGCAATATGTTTATTGTAGGCTTATTAATGCAACTTTTTGACATAGTTTGCATTACATACCGACAACTAACTGGTCAAAATGAATGAACAATTTTGATAGATGGAAATGTACATCAGGAATGGAAGAACCAATTTTGGAAGAACCAACCTGGTGAAATTAGATTGTGCGATTGTGTTACTTCCAACCTCCATGGCGTTAACAAAATCTAAAGAGCATCAACAAACATATGAAGACAATGAACAAAAAAAGCATACATTATGATATCGAAATCAATATTTATTGGGAATATGAAATAACTTTGGTGATTAAAAAACATGAATATTAAACATAAACCAGTTTATACGAGATTAAACCAAATTCAATCCAATCTAAAATACGATGAAACCAATTTCATCCTAGTTTATTGGGGAAACCAACTTCAACCAAAACTAAAACAAGATAAAACCATTTGCATTAGTTTAAATGGGTGAAACCAAATTCAACCCAGTCGAAAACACGATGAAACCAGTTTCATCCGAGTTTAAAATGGATGAAGCCATATTAAACCCAATTTAAAATACGATGAAATCAGTTTCATCTCAGTTTAAAATGGGTGAAACCAAATTCAACCCAACCTAAAACACGATGAAACCAGTTTCATCCTAGTTTAAAATGGGTGAAACCAAATTTAACTGAATCTAAACCATGATAAAACCAATTTCATCCTAGTCTAAAATGAGTGAAACCAAATACAACCCGATTCAAAACATGATGAAACCAGTTTCTTCCTGACAATTGCTTTTATACAAGAAACAAGATGAACCCAGATTATTCCAATCAAAATAAACATACCAATATTTTCGCTAAAATCAAGTACAAATATTTAAATCATTACATTCTAATTTCATATTTAGAGACAAATCTACATGTGCACAGGTGCATCAAATTTTTAACAAAGATAAACATATTTTGAATTCTAACGTAATCATAAAGACAATTAAGGCTATGAAACTTACAAATTGAGAATATTCTTCATTGCTTATCTTGTGGAGTTCATTTGCACACAAAACCTTAACTTTTTTAATTTAATAAATTTGATTTTTTTAATTAAATTAGGCATCCAAAAAAACCAATCTTGGCGTTTTTGGTGTCGGTGATGGTGTTTTTGGAGTCGATGTTGGTGTTGGTAATGGTAGAAGAGATTAAGATGATGTTGGAAATGATGTTATCAATAATTGGTTTATGTTCACATTGGTTGAGAAGAGATCACAAAGAAAGATGATACCGATGTTGGAGTTGGAGTTCTGTGGTGGAAATGATGAAGGAAGAAGCACTAACGGTAGTTGAAGAGATGGTAAAGGAGATCTACTTTCTTTCCATTGAGATTATTACTCCTACGTTGTCTGGGTTATCTAAGATCGATCCTGCGGTTTATACTCCCTTAGGGCCTCTCCACTCATCGCCAATTGGTTTTGAGTTGGATGCCTATATTTTAACTTGGAATCAGAGCCGGCTATTTGCGCCGATTCATTTGATCACGCCTTTATTCTGCGTCACCCAATTTATTGTCCACGTTTTGATCCAACAAGGCTACACGTGAGAGGACGTGTTGAGATTATTAGTCCCATATTATCTGAGTTATCTAAAATCCCGCGGTTTATATTTCCTTAGGGCCTCTCCACTCATTGCCAATTAGTGTTGAGTTGGATGCCCATATTCTAACTCTTTCCAAATGGATCGACAGATTTAAGAAACTTGTGGGCTATACTAAGGGCATAATAGCCAATAAACACTACCAAAAATCGGAGCATCGGCAACCATACTAGTTTAGTTGCCTAAAATGAGATTTGAGTTGCCAAATAGAAAGGCAACTAATGGTAGTTGCGGTGCTTAAGTTGCCGTATGGGGTGTTTCCAAATATAAAGGCAACTACCAAAATGGACTGGTTGCTATGCGCACTTTTGGCAACTTGGGTTGTAGTAGCCAAATACGTTGTATATTAAATGCCATTGACTAGCCCCACTATTTTCTGTGGTTGCTAAGTATTTGCCAAATATTCTAACAACAAAACTTTTATTGTTGTCAGGTGGTTGCTCAACATTAAGGCAACTAATTTTATGCCTTGATGCGATTATATTCAGCAATTAATTTCGTAGTGGCGAAATATCTTGATTCGTAATTGTGATAGGTGAAAACAACTAATTTGTAGTCGTCACATCGTTGCCGAATCATTCGGCAACCAAGATTTGTAGTTGCCATATAATTCCTGAATCATTTAACAACTAAGCTTACCAACAACATATTTTGGGTTGCTTTAACATTTCAAACTACATCTAGACCAATGAATGTTCAGCTGGTCAAACGTTGCAACCAATACAAATTTTGTTTCTTACAATGCCAGATATCGGGAATATAATTATAAACAACATTAATGCAAAATTAATTATAATTAATTGGTCAAACATTAAGATTGATGCAAATTTCATGGGTTGTAGTGCCCGATGTTGGGAGATGTTGTGTCTTGGGAATATAAATAAGCATTAATACAAAATTAATAATCAAAACTAAACAAATACCAGAAATAAAGCTAAATGAAAAAATTATTTCGAAAACTAATTTTTTTATTCATAATTAATAATAATAGATTTATTTATTAATTTAATTACAACAAAATATAGATAAAGATACGACATAAAGCAATTTAAGAAAGAAAAAAAAACAGAGCACTGATCACAGTCTGATGGTACCCGAAAATGCTATATGTCCACCGGCCCCTTCTCCCGCTACTTTCCACCGCTTATGTATCTTGCAGGTATTGGTGCAATTCAATTATAATGGGACCCCCTGCTTCTCCGTGGGATCAAAATGGATACAATCTATGGCCTGGATGAAGCCACCTAGTGGTGGAAGAGAATGGTGGAAAGGGTTGGGGGATATGTAGCAAGTACCATTATTTTTTAACCATTAGCGATCATGATTTCAAATTGTACATTAAGGCTATTATTGGGGCGTCACATTCTAATAGAGGGTGTCACCTAATAGGATAAAAACGGGTCACCCGTAAGTAATTACAAAAATCCTTTATCTCAAATAATTGTGTAATGACCAAACAACCCTTGTTTGACTTTAGTTTAATTAATTAAACCTAGTTACGTCCTAAATTAAGCCTGGAAAATCAACTAAACCTAGACGTAAAATTGGAATTACGCCTGGAAATCAACTGAACCTAGGCGTAAAATTAGAATTACGCCTAGAAAATAACTAAACCTAGGCGTAAAATTGGAATTACGAATGGAAATCAACTAAACCTAGGCGTAAAATTGGAATTACGCCTGGAAATCAACTAAACCTAGGCGTAAATTGGAATTACGCCTGGAAAATCAACTAAACCTAGACGTAAAATTGGAATTACGCCTGGAAATCAACTGAACCTAGGCGTAAAATTAGAATTACGCCTAGAAAATAACTAAACCTAGGCGTAAAATTGGAATTACGAATGGAAATCAACTAAACCTAGGCGTAAAATTGGAATTACGCCTGGAAATCAACTAAACCTAGGCGTAAATTGGAATTACGCCTGGAAATCAACTAAACCTAGGCGTAAACGACATGCAAATCAAAGTTTACGCTTGAATTGAACTAAACCTAGGCGTAAGTTCTTCAAAAACTAAATTACGATTGAAAAATCTTGTACCGTACCTAGGCGTAACACTAGCAGAAAATAAATAAAATCCTAATTTTACTTCAATTTCATTCGATTTAAGCACAAAAACGGGTACAAAACATGATTAGATGTGTTTGTTTGATTATTACCTTACATACACCATGGGTTGTTGTCGAGGAGTTTGAAAACATGATTCTTCAATTGATTAAATCGGTGGAATGAGTTGAGGATGAAGTTGAGGTTGATTGAGTTGTTGATTACCATCACTAGGATCAGTTTTCTTCTTCCTCATCTATTTTTAGTAGTTTTAATTGAAGTGTAATTTGACAAATTGCTATGGAATCAAAATATCCCTTAACTTGATTTTTGGTCACCAAATATCCAAATGAATCCCTCTAATGAAGTGTGACGCCCCAATAATAACGTAAAATTGGAATTACATAACTTATCATTAGTCTTTTTTGTAGTGTATATATATAAAATTGGAATTACATAACGTATAATTTTGTAGTATAAAATTAGTTTCAATTAGATTTGCGGTCTTCTATTTATAGTGTCGGCTAGGTGGTAATTTGATAGAGTCGGTAATTTTTTTTACTTTGATACGATTTATGGGATATCTTTGAAGCTAAACAGTGTTGATTGAATCGACGGTGGAATTGGTTTAAATATGCGAAAATGTGGAATTGAAACAAATTTTTATTCGTGAATAAGTTAGAAAACATAATTCACCCGAGAATTTGAGTTTACTTAGTAGGAAAATCTGCTTATAGAACGACGAGCACACAAACCTAATTAAATACCGTTTTAGGTAGTGTAACGAAGTTCTAATTCAAAATAATAATTTGTTATTGTGCCACGATATATCCTCGTCATGTTGACCTCAAAGATCGTTCTTCGAGACGATACATTTGGGCCTTGTGATACCAGGTAAAATCGGTTCGGGATCACAGGATCCTTTTTTATTATATACAAAGGGTTGTGGCACATGCTTGTAAAACTGGTATTTTGAGCTTGGAACGATCACAGAAAAATTAACAATGTTTGTTTTATCCTTTTGCGTTGTCCTTTTGGATCAGTGGATCAAGATATTTGATTTCTACTCGGAAATGATTAAAAATATTGAATCACTTTATCACCGAATACTACAATCGTGTACTCGTCTTGTACAAGATCTTATAAATATTTTTTGAAATCGACTAATGTAAAACTATTTGCGCATCCACTGAGATTGAACAAACTATAAACTCATATAAACTTGTCCTAGAATCGACTTATGCAAATATCTAAACATATCCAATGAGATTGAACGAATTCTTGAGTCAGTGAATATTTCTACAAATCCTAAAGACATCCTCAATGAATTTCACCGAATTTCATTTGTTTATCCAGTTATCAATCAACCAATTTTATAAAATGTCCATCGAGCACACTCATCTCACCGGTTATCCATCAAGCTTACACAATACAACTCGACCTTACTCGTTTTCATCCAAAATTCATTTCCATGTATATCCATCAATTTACTAAAGGGTGGGGATCCGGTGAAAAACAATTTTGACAAAATACTTTAACAAAATATCTCAACCTTACCTTTGTGCCTCTATCTACGGTTTAGATTTTGGCGACGTGGCTAGAAGATTACTTGGATCCTACCGAAACCAAGAGAAATTTTTATCAAGTTAAACCGGATAAGGAAGGAATTATTACTATATTTATCGTGTTCATTATCTTCTCCAATTACTATCATTAAATAAAATAAGTTCCAGATGAATATGAATTATGTGATTGAGGAATCACACAAACTTATTTTTTAAAGCTTTACACAATAAATCTTAAAAACGGTTGTTTATGGGTAAAAATCGTTTCCGCCGATTTTGTTAAATTCGGTAGGTGAGTGAGAAACTGGTTTAAACCCTGAACAAATGTGCTGCACGTGAGCACTTTCTAGATTCGAGAGATCAATTTGTACAAGTCCGGCCTAAACCAAGAAATGACCGTTCCAGACTTGCTTCGGTCACAAAGTGGAGGAGAAGGGTTGATTTGGGGAGGGAAGCAAAGAAAGGTGTTGAGACCAGAATAATTCTGGGAGAGTAGTGTTTCGACTTGTATCAGAAAGTGAAAGCTTAGGAAGCTTGCAAGAGATGAAAGATTTTTGGAGAGCTTGCAAAGTTTCCTTTTCTGAGAGTGTTGTATTTTTTCTCCTGACCGAGACTTGTTGTCTGGTGAAAATAGGTAAGACCTATTTATACAAGTCGAGATTGAAACGTACCCTGGCCTCATGAAGGAAGAGAGTAAAGGATGAAATAATGGGAGGAGGTGGTAACCGCAAGGTGTTTATGGGTGAAAACGTTTTCACCATTATTTCCTCATTTATTTGACCGCTTTATTCCTATTCACGCTTTCTTAATGTGAGCGTAGTGTACGTGGGTAAGTGACCGCCAAACCAAGACCCTGGAAAGCATCCCCCAGTTTGTGTTGATGTCTCGAGTGTTGGTTGCACCTTGAGTGCAAGTGGCGCTGCTAGGGGCGCGTGTGACATGTGCCAATGGCATGTGCGGAATGCCTTTATTTGGGGTTTTACGATTTTACCATTTGTTTAAAAACCACCATCAACGGTTTATAAGATTTAGATGATGATCAAATGAGTCAATTCTTAAGAAGATTCATATGATATTCAAACGAGTCAAAATTAATCAGATTAGCCCAATTCAAACTAATAGAAATATAGTTTTAATCGATCAAAATAAGAAGAAAAAAAATAACCGAAAAAACTATAGTAGTTTGAAGCGTTAAAGCGTTACTTAAAGTTAAAATTATAATCGAAAAAACATAGCATAGTTTTAATCGAGTCAAAATTAATCAGATTATCACTACTTTGCTGACTAGTATAGTAGTTTCTATAATTAAAGTTACCATAGCATCATACATATCAAAGCATAATTTACGTTTAAATGTCCATCAATTTTACTCAATTTCGCATGACTTCACCTGGATTCCATCAAGTTCTCTGGTTATTCATCAATTTCACCGGATGTTCCCCAACCTCATTGAATTCCACCGACGATTCCTGTTATCCATTAATTCACTAAATAATTCTAAGCGTATATGATATAGCTAATAAAATTGACACTAATGGAAATTCAAATGAGTTTTATTGGGCTCAGCGTATCTCTCGGGCGCACTCAGTTTCACCCCTTCAGTTAGGTTTTCAGGCAGAACCAGCCACCCAGCCAACCGTAAGCCAGTTTCTAAATTAAAAAGCGTAACTTAACCGACCTTGAACGGTTTTTAAATTCTAAATTTACGAATTATAAAGTTGAATGGCTCATTTTTTAATGCGACTTATGTAGATTTTTCAATCATATCGATAAGGTCATACGAATTGATGAGACAAATAAAATTGGAACACACTGTAAAAATGGCCACCAAGCCTGTTAGAAGCCGGATTCTAAATTCAAAATAATTACCTAGCCCATATGAGAAGTTTCAAAATTCTAAATTCTAAGGTTGAACCAATTATAAAGTCGAATAGATTATTTTTGACTCGATTTATGTAAATTTTCAATCATATCGATAAGATCGTACCAATTGTTGAGACAATTAAAACTGAACCGCATTGTAAAACTGGCCACCAACCTAGCATAAGCCAATTTCTAAACCCAAAACCGATACCTAACCGACCTGAGCGGCTTCTAAATTCTAGACTCCAAGGTTGATTGAATTATAAAATTTAATGGATCATTTTTGAATGGGACTTATGTAATTTATAATAATATAAGATAAGATCCTACAACTTAATATCGGATAGGATCCTAAAATTTTTCGGGACAAATAAAACTGGACCACTGTAAATTTGGAATCAGCTAGGACGAACATCACATATTTTACATAATCCGCTTGCCACTAATTCGGCCAATTGAAAACAAATGCCAATAATAATCACCAATATCCTCTTGCCATTAATTCGACCAATGAGAACCAAATGCCTCTAACAATCACCAATATCTGCTTGCCATTAATTCAACCAATTAAAAAAAATGCCTATAATAATCACCAATAGATGCATAGAAAAGAAGTCACACGGATCGCCAAAGTTACATGGATTTCCATCTTGTCCAGTGGAGGGAAAATTCCCGCTAAAATTTCTCGTGGCGGCAACTTGGCGCTCTGGTTTATATGTGCCGCCCAAATATTTGGGGTTAAAATCTAATATTGAAAAGTTGAAACCCTGAAAACTCAACACTCTCTCTGAAAATCAATTCTCAAACTCCCCCGTCCATCGACAACCTGTACTCTCTGAAACCTACTTCAATTTCATAAATACACTCTTTCACCTCTGATTTGTTTCTTAAAAAGCTCTCATCTCCAATTTGTTTCTAATTGAAATCTAAGGTTCAAAAGAGAGAAATTCAACTCTCTGAAACCTTAAAACTCTCTACTACTACTATCTCTGAAACTCAACTCTCTAAAATCTAACTCCCACATCCATCAACAACCTTGACTCGCATACAAATTTGACGATGATGTATAATTTCAGAAGCAATCTCTCTCTTTTTGAAGTAGGGCTTTTCAATTTCGGTGTGGATTTTAATTTAATTGAGCAAATGGAACTTTTCTGTGGTGGTTTCATCAATAGAGGTGAAATTTTGTTTCTTTGAAGTTATACGATTAATGGATTTTTCTTAATTTGTCTCGCAATTTCCTATTTCTCTAAATTTGAGGAAATTGGGTTTCGATTGCCTTACACTTTTAATGTCAAATTTATCAGCATTTGAATCTTTATTATATGTTGATTAACGTATATGTTCTTTGCAGGAACTAATGAAAGAAAGAGAAGTTTAAGAAGTTGTTGAAACTAACATTTTGCTGTAATTTATCTTACAACTTTGGGTTTAATTGTCTTATCTACTTGTCTTGCTAATCTAGGATTTGTTATATTTTGTGTTATTTGGCCTAATTACTGTTAGGGATTGATGCATCAGAATATTTGATTTCATGGCCTTCCAAAATAAATGTAATAGATTCAATGTGTAATTCTGGGTTTGATTATTTATGCTGAGATATAAACCAATTCATGATAACTTATTCTCATCTCTACCAGTAGGTTTTGCAATCAGGGAACCACCACATGGTCCTTATTAGATGTTTAATCATCCTAGAGATTATGTAACAATAAGTGGTGCACTGAGGCATTGTGCTTTCATGGTCATGCGTTACATGGTTGTTTACTTGCAGAAATACAGGTGATTTTCTCTCTTGTTTATACATTGGTGCAAACATTGCTATTATATGAGAGTGCTAGTTATTTATTTTTGGCTACATTTGTTGAACTATTGATTGAATTTGTTGCGCGGCTTCAGAATCTAGTTGATTCTTTTGAAGACCTTAGTGGGATTGCTAAGTTCAAGGAACCCATCATTGGTCCTGTCTATTCTGTTGGTTTGAGTTAACCCATAGTTGTTCTGCACTTTTTCTTACGGACTCTCATAGATTGTCTTCTGTTCGCAGGACCGCTCTCTTGCTCGTTGCACACTTTAATCGAGCACCACTGACTTCTGAAGGTAATTAATGATGATGTTTTGTTGGACAGTGCAACTGATGTTGAGTAGTTCATCAATTTGAGTTTCAAAGATTTTTTTTGTACTTTTTTCTTGGCATATGGTCAAGTAATTAGACAAAATTATTGTTTTTCTTATTGTACTGAGAAGCTTCTGTTTGTCCTAATAGTTAAGTAACATAATTTCCATAAAAATTTACCCTAGTTTTTTTTCTTGAAACTCAATCTTTTTGATGTGCTGTCGTTGGCTCACACGCTCTAATGTCATGACTTGTGCTCCAACTCTCCTTATGCAAAATATTGAGTGTGTATTATGGTATGCCTGGCTTGTTTAATGTATCAAGTCACTTTTGGTGATGCCCACTTCAACTACCCACAAAATAATAGCTCTCTTTAGTGTATGGTTTCAGATAATTAAACTTTGGGAGAATTTTGTATCCCCTTTTCTAGTGCCTACTGTTGCTGCTCATATTTCGTATATATGAATAAACAGTACATATATTTGTTTACATTGTCTACAAGATTATCATTTGTCTTTCATGACAATCTCTCTTATGTTTGCAGGGCTCATAGCTTGGATGTCTCACATCTTAGAGCTTGTCACTTCAGTTGGTTTGCAGTTTAAGGATTAGTTCACTGTGCCTACGAGTTCTTCGGGTTAGTAACTCACTTTTAGAGTTCACATGTGTAGACCTTAAAGATCAGGGTATAATGTATTGTTACTCCTTTTTGTTTAAAAAAAACAATTCAAGATTAAAACCTATAATAATTAAGGAACAACTCTTATCTTTTTAGTACTACTAAGTTGGTGCACAAATGATTCAGACTCTCATTTCAACCAACTTAAGTTATTCAAACGTCCAGTCATATCTATTAAAGGTTAAAGATGAGTTTCACTATAAATTTTCTCTGGTTGTGTTGTTCTGTTATACCATAAATCCTATCGAAGCTCCCTTTTGAGCATAGACTTTTCGCTCCCTCTAATTTAATTGCTACTCCCATACATTCTCATTTGTTGTTCGCCCCCAAAGGTGTCAATTGCATATCCGGAGATTGTTAGCTCTTGCTTTGGTTGCTGATTACTGAGTTTTGTTGATCCGCGTCGCCTTGATAAGAGTGGGATAGGACTGCCAAGAAACAAAGATGCCTTCATTGTAGGAGTCCAAATGTTGATAGACTTTGTGAGCCAGGATTTAGAAAAGTTGGTGTTCTCGTAACGATTGGAATAACAATAAAAGAGATATTGTATTTGAAGTGCAGGGACATATTCTGTGGGGTGAGTTTATGCCAGGATACGCTGATTGGATATACCATGGAGAGGGGGAGGATGAACAGGTAGTGGAAATATGGTGCAGGACGACGATGTTAAAATGTCTGATTTGCTGCATAAAATGAACTACGACGCATCTAACTTTTACAAGCTGCTCGATGATGCACAGATGGAGAGAAAATTGATAATGATGCTGTTTACACTAGCTCGTTTCTTGTCAGCATATTCTACTCTTTGTGATGCTTATAATTTTCTTAATTTTTAAGTGCGATGATGAGTTACTAATAAGTGATAATAAGTCATTAACTACTCTATATTTCAATAAGAGTCAAAGTTAGGACTTTATCTCGCAGCCAAAGTTGAGATATGAGGCTATTCTTGACACTGGATTATTGGCATATGAAAAGACATGATGAGCATATTTGTAATCTTTTGTAAACATTAAGAGTCCTTTATGGTGCTTGTTTCCTTTACCATTTCAATGAACGATAATTACACCTGATACAAAACCAATTTTTTTAATTTAAGTGTTTGGACGGTTAATATGAGCCAGTGGGTGTTCTTTGGTTGTTCAAACCTTTGGCAGTCATAGTTGCTGGCTTTCGTTTCCGAAGACTTAAGAAACTAGGAGATCGGATAATTGCCGAAGCTTAGTTCTCGATATCTGAGGCTACCAAAGCATTCCATGTAGTTTCCATATGTTTGTTGCTGACGTGTTCGGAAACTAATGAGAACATTAGTTGCGATTAACCTGTAGCCGAAGCATATAGGAACTAGCTGTTGCTTTTTTCTAGTTTCGAAAACATTAGGCTACTAGCAAATTTCATTTAGTTGACATACGTTTGTTGTTTAAGAATTCAGAAACTAATAAAAGGAATAGTTGCGATCAACTTGTTTCCGAAGTATATAGGAACTATTGGTTGCCTTTGATTAGTTCCGAAAGCATTTGGAAACTAATTCTTTGAGGCAGTTGCGAGATTTTAGTGGCCTTTGCTAGGATTTTTTGTAGTGAAAATAAGAACTATGATTTTAGGCATACGGAAATCTTTTAGGGCATACCAAGTAAAGAAAAAAAATGAGTGTAAATAGCAAAATCAGAAGCCCCTTAACCAAATATTTTTGGTAATGGCAAATCTGCCCTTTTAGGATTAGTTTTAATACTAATGATTAGTTAAAATAATTCTGATTAGTGATTAGTTTTAGGATTATTTAGTTATTAATTTGTGTAGATAAAAATTTTGAGTAAGAAAAAAAGTTAGGTTTTTTTAGAAGGAGAAGGGGAAAGTGAGAAAAAAAATTTGTGTAGATTATTTATTTACCCTTTGAATTGTAGTCTTATGTTTAATCTCACTTTTGTAGGTTAAAATCATCAAAAGTCCGTGTTTTTCACTAAGGTTCGATCTGATGCGGATGAGCAGTTCCGGCTAGCCGAAAGTGTTGATTAAGAGCCGAACTACCTTGTAGACCAGGAGTTACCGCTGGTTCGACTGTCCTAACAAACCCGAACCCCACCGAATGCGGAAGAAAAAAATGTTTTGGGTTCTGGCTTATATTTAGAAATTCATGTGGCCGAACTGTTGGACACATTGTTCGGCTATTTGAATAAGTAGAATATAAGCCGAACCTGATCATGTACATTTCTGGTTTAATAATTTTGTATTGGTTCGGCAATTGTGAATATCGTAATAGCCGAACCTCGTAATATGCTGGGTTCGGCACATATTATGATTATCGAGTACGCCGAACCCCTGTGCATCTCTTTCTGTGACTAGGTTCGGCTTGAAATTTCCTGAAATTTCAAGCAGAAATGTTCATATACACTTACAGGAAGCTTTTGTGAAGAACAGTTCGGCTAAAAACGCAGCTCAATTTTGAGCCGAACCCAAACACCGTAACCGTCATTTAATCGATGAAAAACAGCAAATAGGAGATTGGGTTTGTAAAACTTACTTTGTACGAGTCATTATGTAGTTCAGTTTAATCGACAATCAAATTTTTACGAATCGACAATTAATCACGGTGATGAATTTTTTTTTCGCGGGAGGGGAAGAGTTCGACTAGAGGAGGAAGAAGAAGAGATGTCAAGGAAGCTTATTTTGATTTTTAGAAAACCGATTTTAGATTTTTTGTATTAAGGGTATATAGGTAATTGAGCTACCCATAGGTTACCCCTTATAAGGTCACCCAAGATGTGACTATCATTTTGTATGCCCGGAAAGTTTTATGTATGCCTAAAATCATAGTTCTAAAATAATGATATGGAACCCGTCCATTTCACCGAGCCTATATTTTACTTGTCCATATGAACGTGGTTTAAAAGATTTATGGTCAATTCACCCACTTTCTCTAGTTTTTAACCCTCCATCCAAGTGATGGCAGCTGGGAGAACCACCCCCTATATGTTTGACTTAATTCCAGACCTGTCAATGTACCCAAAAGTCGACCTATAACATTTCTTCTTTAGTTTCTCCTAACATTTAGAAATAAAGTCATTTATTTTGTAACACATTCGAAAATTTCCAACAGGTATTAACAATGAACAACATCTTTAGATACTATGATCCTCGTCTGTAATAACCTTAGGAACATCATGAAATATACCCACAGCAAAACTAACACTTCGACACTAAAACTTGTTCCCGATATGAGAAACCAAAATGGAAACGATTCTTTGCCGATCAGAAAACCACCTACTATTCTCAATCTCATCCTCCAACTCAGAAATATTCTTAAAAATATCTTGAGCTTGACTTATTATCATCTTGGCATCAGTGCATCACCAATTTTGACTCATTTCAATCTTGATGTTGACTTAAAAATCTTAAACTAACTATAGGCTCATCACTATGTACTCAAATGACCACATTTCAAACTGATTATGAGATTTTAATGTTCTTAATTGAGATGGATGATGTACACGTACGTTTTGGTGCTTTGTTTTGTACTGGGATAACATAAAAATATTTAGCGGTATTGACTGAAAACATTTTTTATATGTATCATCTTTGTAACTAAGTTGATGGTACACACGTAAGGGAGTTTGTTCTTTTCTTTTGTGAGAGAGCAACGTAATGGTGTCAATGGATGCTAATTAATGATACTAATATGACCGCATTGCGTAGCATAACTGCTGATTACAAAAATTGCCACGCCCATCTGTGATGGCAGGGCTGATACACGCTATGTTTGTATAGCGTCTACATCGAATTTTGACCATATTAGTAATTATTATGATGACATTCTTATTACAATTCTCATATATGATATCAAAATGTTAACATAGTGTCAAATATGTTAGCGGTATCATACTCCTTGTTTCAACTATTGAAGACTAGGGTACTAGAATCCCAAACTATCCAATAAAAATTTGGCTATAAAGTTCTCCCGAATACAAAATTGGGATATAAAGTTCTCGTTTGTACAGAAGTGAGAAAACATGAACTTTTTTTCCAACTGATACCTGCTACTACTGCTGCTTCAATCTTCTTATTTTACTAAAAGAATTTATACCTTCAATCTAGAAACCATGGTGTCATTTAAAGGGCTTGGAAAATCATGCATTCTGGTCATTGGTAATAATTTATCTCTTTCGTATCATCTTTTAAATATGTTTTATTCAATTGAAAAGGTAGGAGTTTTATTGTTCTGATGCCATTCTCCTGTCTCTAACATATTGTTGTTGTTGTTGTGTTGTATGATGAATGCATTACCAGTGGTGGCTGGTATAGAAAAGTTTGCTTTCAAAGGAATACAATCGAATCTTGTGACGTATCTGACGGAGGTGGTGAAGATGAACACTTCAACAGCGGTGAAAATAGTAAACATCTGGTTTGGAGTTTCTTATTCTTTACCAATCATAGGAGCTTTTCTTGTAGATTATTTTACAGATAGATACTCCGCCCTTACAGCCTCGTCTCTTTTATATGTTTCCGTAAGTATCTCATCCTCTTATTCTATATTTGATGCTTGATATATAGAAGTTAAACCCAATTGTTTGAAATTAATTTGTGCGTTGCTTGATCCAATATTTTTAATTAGGGACTGGTGGCGCTGACATCAACCGCATTCGCATGGGATACAAAGTCTAAAATTAAAATTAGTAATGCACATGAAGGGGCCAGTTCTAGTTCGGGTTCTTCAACTTATCTTTTGTTTTTATCTCTGCTTTTGCTAGCTTTAGGACAAGGTGGATACAACCCATGTTTGCAAGCATTTGGAGCCGATCAACTTCACCTTACCACAGATGATAATCCTCAAGATCAGTTGCCAAGTTCAACCAATACTACAGATGATGGAGACGAAAACGATGAAATAGATTCTAATGACTTGAAGAGAAGTAAATTCTTTAGATGGTACTATTTAGTGTATGCAGGGACTTTGCTGGGGGTAAGTTACTCTGTTGTCTTATCTTCAAGAAATATTGGGCTGGGGGAATAGGTTATGCTGTTCCTACCATTGTTATGGCAATATCCGTCGCTCCTTTTTCTTTGTGGGACAAGATTATATACAGTCGTCAAAAAACCGAAGTCTGCCAAACAAAATATAACACCATTGATTAAAAAGTTAGTCAAGTCCATCAAGGGTACTGCACAGAAGTTAATGAATCAGGAACAAGACCTTACCTCAAATTCACCCTTTGTCGAACTAAGGTAAGATTCTCTTTAACTAGCAGGATAGAGCATAATATTGAATTTTAATATATATGCTTGTTTTTTTTATCATGTCGTGTCAATGGAGTAATCACCTAATGGCTTTACCACTGTACTACAATGATATCAGAAATTTAATAAATATTCTATCTGGTGTAGGGCTCAAATGAAACCACCAGGTTGTAGCCAGGATTCAGATGATCAGCAAAGGATATGACCAACAAACTTAGCGCTGATGTACTAGTTGATGATCCGATGGATGAAAAAAATCTTGTAAGGCTAATACCAACATGGATGCTGCTCCTAGTGTTTTCTATCATCCTTCAACAACCAGCAACGTTCTTCACCAAGCAAGGCACGGATATGAAGAGAAAGTTTGGTTCCCATTTTATAATCCCTTCAGCAGCATTACAAGGTGTTAAAGCCTTACTATAATTTTTCTAGTGCCTGTATATGACAAAATAGTGACACCCGTTTTTCGGATAATCAATGAAGTAAAGAAAAGGATGACTATAATGCAAAGGATGGGCTTTGTTTTGTTTTTATCAGTAACTGCTATGTGCATAGCTGCTGTTATTGAGACACAAAGAATGAAAATTAGTAAAAGAGAACCAAATAATAGTTCAGCTCAATTGAACATTTTTTGTTAGTGCCTGCAGTACATCATAATGGGCATGGCAGAAGTTTTTACAATTGTTGGGATGCAGGAGTTCTTTTATAGCGAAGTTCCTAACAAGTTGAAAACTCTGGGAATGGCTTTACCTCAAGGTGTCTTTGGCCGAAGTTTTCTTAGCGCAATCCTGATATCTATACTTGAGGTGTTACAGGTGATGGAAAACATAGTTGGTTCGGATGACAGGCACGGAGGTCATCTAGACAGGTATTACTGGTTATTAGCAATTTCAAGTGTACTAACTTGTTTTTGCTTCACTATTTATTCGCGCAATATTACAGTCAACGTCCTTTGCCAACATATTTACATCTTTCCAAGGAACTTTAATTGTAATACCTACGCAGTCTTTAATGTACAAGGCTGTTGGTTTTGTGTGTGTTGCTGTGTCATTAGAGTGCAAGTCTGTAATGATCGTGGTTGTGCATGATGCATATGTTAATGTTGGTCGTCAAGTTGAGATAGCTCTCCTATAAATTGTCATTCATGACAGTTGTATTTGTAAGGATTGACTTCCCCAAATAAGTAAGATGGATATTACATTCTTCCATTATGCCACTAGAGGTTTTTGAAGTAAAGGGGGATCTAAAATGAGATACTCTACTGCAATACTTGTAGTTTTATCAAGATAATGAAAGGCTTGGTAAATTTTTATTATATTGTGAAACGAAATATCTCAATCTCTTTTATTGTACCCTGTGGCTTCAAATTAAGTTTTTCTTAATCACCATGGATTACTGTATCGGACGATACTATTAGGTGTCACCATTCCAATATCCAATATCCAAAGCCCATTTTCTAGTAGCACGTACCGGGTTGGGCGGAGATAAACCGCATACCGATTTTATCTCCAAGATATGTGGTTAAATTTACACCACCAGCTCACCCGCCGTTTAGGCAACCCGCTCTGGGACAAGAGTAAGTCCTTGGCACCTTCCGTGTCGCGAGTGGAATGCAGTGGCCAGCGGTCACACCATTTTAGTAGGGTTTACGCAGATTCTCGACCGTTAAAATAGCATGCCCACTTTATCCCTTCCAGGTGGCTGTGGAGGAGTCCCCCTTTCATGATCCCGTCGTTTTGCATAGCCCACATGAGAGAGTCCCTCCTTTCACATATGCTAGGATGGTTTCACATGTTCATCTGTTATAAGGGACAATAGTCAATAACTTTTCGACGCTCTTAAGCTGTGGGACCAAACTATTCTTTCCTGGTTTGACGAGGAAAAGTCAAGAGGTGGATTCAGACTTGTTGTCACCGCGTGAAACGGGGGCCAACCAAGACCAAAGACCAAACACCACTCATACGCTCAACACGTATTGTCCTTAAAGGAACTACAATCACAGGAAGACCTAGCAACTCATGTCAGTGGTGACAGGAGGAACACGAGCTCCTGGGGAAAATCATTCCCAATGGACACGTTGTGCGCGAATAACTATTAGGTGTCAACATTATCATATCAAAAATAATAATTTCATACCGATATAAATTAAATCCTGAAATATCATCATTCCATTGATTTATTAAACAAAACTAGTCATAAAAACCCAAGGTGACCAAACTTGTGGTACAAAAACCCCACTCAAATGTTGGGATCCATTAAAACTCCATCTTAAACAAACTTGATACAAAACCCCAAATTTTTTAAAAATTGATACAAAACCCTAAATTTCAAAAATTGGTTTCATCACTCTTATGATGAAACCAAATTTTGGTTTCATCAACCGAGAGTTACTTTTTTTTGTTGTTGGGGTTTTTGTGTTACTTTTGTTTTGATGGGTTTTTTGTGGACGGATAGTGACATCTTTGGGGTTATAACTCGCGGACCGTTTATTAAATTAAATTATACTATTAGGTGTATTTAATGAATAAGTATCATTACAGTACTGCTATTTGAGGCAACTATTTTGTCCCGGTCAGCTATTACTGTATATCTTGGCTATTTTTTGTTGCTTTTCTTTCAGATTCTTATTTTGGATGATAGAGAACTATTGTCTTGGGTACCATTTGCTAGATTTCTTATAAGATCTAAACTTTTTTGAGTTCTTACAGATTAATAATGTCATATAGGCGAAGACATATGAAAGTTGTCCATAAAGCTAGCTCGTAAAATTTTGTTCAAATAGCACGGTTGAATCGTTGATGAAACTGGATAGTGTTGAGATTATTAGTTCCACATTGTCTAGGTTGTCTAAGATCCTGCGGTTTATAGTCCTTAGGGGCCACTCCATTCATAGCCAATTGGTTTTGAGTTGGATGCATATTCTAAATGATATCAGAGCAGGCTATTGTGTCGAGTCATCTGACCGTAGCTTTACTCCGCGTCACCCGATTTATTGTTCACGGGTTAGACCCAACGAAGCTACACGTGAGGGGACATGTTGAGATTATTAGTCCCACATTGTTTGGGATATCTAAGATCCTACGGTTTATAGTCCTTAGGAAATATTTTAAGGATTATTAGTCCCACATTGTTTGGATGCATGTATTCTAACACATAGATTTATTAAGGATTATATTTAATAAGACTAGTTTCTATAAAAAATTCTAGCACTAGGTATAATGTTCTACGAAATATTGATATTTTGTGGAGTCTTACAAGTTCTTTCTTTTTTTGTCCCAAAAGACCCTAAAATTTAAAAGTTTTCCCCTCAGCGCAATCTGCTATATATTTGTCTCAAGTTGGAAAGTCTGCTGGCTCACTGCGTATCATTATAATCAACTAGAAAAAAATGAATTGTTATTTCATCATTAGCAATTTTATCCTACTCATGTCAGAAGTAACCATTCGTTTTGAACTTTAAAAGTACATATCGTTCATGACATCATCAACGTCAGCCTCACTATATCATATTACCCATTATGATTTGCAATTGGAGGGGAAAATTGGTTATCCTACTCTCATTGATGCAACTTTCTTGATGTTCAAATTCATCTTATAGTTTTGATATTTTCCCCTTTATTTTCAATAATGGAATCTTCCACAATAATGATTTACCGATTAATCATCGATTCATTCATATAGATGTACTATAATAATTGAATACAATTCTAATTTAGGTTTTCCAACTTGTGGATTTTTGATTTTTTTTTTTTTTGTGATGGGTAAGAGGAAGACAAATAAAAGTGTTAATAGTCATGGTCATACCTAATCTCATTCTCAAAATCTCACTCGTAAATCCATATATGTCACCGATATGTTTAGTCATTCTCGCTCTACTGAAGGTAGTCTCAAGTCTTCTCGATTCATCTCTCTGACATTCATTATAAAAGCATCGCCCCAAATCTGGAAAGTAGTGTGATGGAGGAAGGAAATTCAAGCACCGTGTGAGATCTAGATCAGACAAGTTCAGAACAGTTACTGCCTTAGATTTGGGTGATGCCGTGGGGTACATTATTCTAAAAGCACTAATACCGAAAAAGATGTTTGAACTTCTAACTCTGGGAAGCCCAAGTACTATTGGAAAAATCCCATTATCAAGAGGAGAATGAATTCTGATACTTGGAAAAGCATATTCACTCCGGCCATTCCGACTCTGTGGACGAATTTGAGGATCATGGACAGTTGAACCTAATGTCACCGATTTTTAAGTTTGATCAACGAGATCTCCTAAACAAAGTGATAGATGAAGAGCACCATGGAGACATTAACAAGCATCTTCTTGTAGTTTCATGATTACACTGAGTATGATTTATACTGAAAAACACTGGGGTTTCCAACAATTTTGGATTCAACTTAAATATTTACTTCTTGAGCACATGAATGTATCTTCTGTTACAAAAATAGGTCAAGTGATGGGAGAAGTGATTGCAATTGAACCTAAGGATGCCATACCAATTGGCACATCCTTAAAAGTCTATGTCCAAGTTGATCTTTCTATGCCATTAAGAAGAGGAGTTAAATCACTACAGGAAAAATATACATCTACAACTGGAGATTACAACGCTTCGCTAAGTATTGTAGAAAGGCCTATGTTTTACAACTGGTTTCAAAGGAAGAGTTGTCGTATATCATCACTGCCAACCCCAGAAACAAGGGGGTTGCGCTTAAGAAACAAACGACAACTCCTTAAGCAAACCGGTTGTGACGACATTTAGCTATAATAACGTTGTTCCATATATGTAGTGACTTAGCCCTATCACAATACTCACAATGTTGTTGAAGAACACAAAAATATGATAATGAAAAATATATTAGGGGAGATTCCAGACATGAACCTACTACATGGAAGTCTAGCTCATCAACCACCCTTTCGATTCACAAGTTTTGATTTTTTTTTTTCTTTTTTTTAAATAGAAACCTACAACAACATTTATAAGTGTTATTTGAAGTAAAAAATATAATGTTCCATATATGTGTGACTTAGCTATTCCACAGTTCCCGACAAGAAGTGTTGAAGAACACAAAAATATGATAATGAAAAAAATGTTAGAGGGGAGATTCAGACATAAACCTACTGCATGGAAGTCTAGCTCATCAACCATTCTTTCAGGTTCACAAGTTTCGATTTTTTCTTTTTTTTTAAATAGAAACCTACAACAACACTTATAAGTGTTGTTGAAGTAAAAATATATAATGTTGGAAAAAATGAGGTTATAGGGGGAGTCGGAACATGAATCTACGCATGGACGTTCTAGCTCATCAACCATCCTTACCGTTCACAAGTTTTGGCTTTTTTTTTCTTTTTTTAATAAAAATGTATAACAACACTTATAAGTATTTGATGAAGTAAAAATATAGAAGATTAGAAGAAATGAGGATGGGGATTTGATCCTCAACCTCCCGCCAGGAAGTCTACACCACTAACCATACCTACACTATTACATGTTCTATCAAGTTTAGGTTTTTAATACACTAACTTTATGACAACCCTTCATAAGAGTTGTAAAACAAAATGTAATAAGCTCAAAAATAATGCTCAGGATCGAGACACCAAACAACACGAAGCCTTCTCTGTAAACAATCACATACACTCCTTCTACATAAATAATTACATACATTTTTCACTATTTGTAATATTTACTTTACTCACTGAGATAAAGGCAGATGCAGTAATTTTTACGGTCTATAATATTTATTACCTTTATTTCTAGTAAGGGTAATATGGTGATTTTAACAATTTATAATATTTAGTTTACTTATTTTAAGATAGCGTGGTCTGGTCATTTTTATAGTCTTCATAATATTTATTGCATTAATTTCCAAGAAGGGTAATATGGTCATTTTCACAAACGATAATATTTACTTTAATTTTTTACGATAAGGGTGTCGAGTCACTTTCACAATCTCTCCATAATATTTATTGCACAAATTTCCATGAAGGTAATATGATCATTTTCACTTTATCTGTAATATTCTTTTGCTTATTTCGGATAAGGATAGTTTAGTAATTTTCACAATCTCCGAATATTTATTACCTTTATTTCTAGTAAGGGTAATATGGTCATTTTAACTCTGGTAATCTTCTAACCCGGGATGTTCAATTCGATATATTTCTTATCAATTTCGATATATTTCTTACTCAGTAAATGGATGGATTCGTCGTTATTGCAAGTTTCTCGACTTAGAGTAGTCAACTCGCGGCGATTTTTCGATCTCGGAGCATGCAGTATGCCTTGAATATGCATAAATAAGGAGTTTGTTTAAGGTTTCGTAGAATATCTCGAAGGAATCTTACTGTAAATGGATGGATTCATTACTAATGCTTGACTTGTAGTAGTCAACTCACGGGCTGTGTTTCGATCTCGGATTCCGGTACGTATACAATATGCAAATAGGGTTTTTTTGTTTCGTAGAATATCTTCAAGGAATTCATCTCGTAAATGGATGGATTCATCATTCTTACCAAGTTTCGACTTGCGTAGTCAACTCGCGCAAGGTTTCGATCTCGATCCCTACACTACATACAATATGCAAATAGGTTTTTTTAAGGTTTCGTAGATATTCTACATGGAATCTTACTTGTAAAATGATGAATTGGTCGTTTCACCAAGTTTCGACTTAGAGTAGTCAACTCACGGCTCCTGCTGATCTTGATCCTCGTATGTATACACAGTAAGAATAGGTTTTTAAGGTTTCGTAGAATATTTGAAGGAATCCCAAATGGATGGTTTATTCATTTTTACCAAGTTTTTGACTTAGAGTAGTCAACTGCGCGGCCGGGTTTCGATCTCTAGGATGCGAGTATGCATACAATTATGCGGAAAAGGGTTTTTTTAAGGTTTCGTGAAGAATATCTAGAAGGAATCTTACTGTTAATGGATGGATTCGTCATTCTTACCAAGTTTCGATTTATAGTAGTCAACTCGCGGCAAGGTTTCGATCTCGGATCCCACAGTGCATACATTTATGCATAAATAGGTTTTAAGGTTTAGTAGAATATCTCGAGGAAATCTTACTTGTAAATGGATGATTCAGTCATTTCTTACCAAGTTTCGACTTAGAGTAGTCAACTCGCGGCCGGTTTCGATCTCGGATGGTATGCATACATAAATGCAGAAATAGGGTTTTTAAGGTTTCGTAGTAAAAATATTTCAGAGAATCTTACTGTCAAATGGATGGTTTATTCATTCTTACCAAGTTTTTGACTTATAGTCGTCAACTCGTGGCCGAGGTTTCGATCTTGGATCCTGGTATGCATTCAATATCAGAAATAAGGTTTGTTTAAGGTTTATTAGAATATCTAAAGGAATCTTTTAGAAATGGATGGATTCTTCGTTCTTACCAAGTTTCGACTTATAGTAGTCAACTCGCGACCGAGTTTCCGATCTCGGCCTGGTACATACAATATGCGAAATAGGGTTTTTTAAGGTTTCGAGAATATCTCGAAGGAATCTTACGTAAAATGGACGAATTCGTCATTCTTACCAAGTTTCGACTTAGAGTAGTCAACTCGCGGCCGGGTTTCGATCTCGGAGCCTCGGTATGCATACATAAATGCATAAATGGGGTTTGTTTAAGTTTTAGTAGAATATTTGAAGAATCTTACACAGCAAATGGATGGATTAATGTTAACACCAAGTTTACGACTTACGGTAGTCAACTTTCATGCCCGATTTCGTCTCGGATCCACGGTACGCATACAATATGCGAGAAATGGGGATTTTTTAAGGTTTCGTAGAATATCTCGAAGGAATCTTGCACTATAAATGGATGGTTCGTCATTCTTACCAAGTTTCCGACTTAGAGTAGTCAACTCGCGGCCAGGTTTCGATCTCGGATCCTGGTACGCATACAATATGCAGAAATAGGGTTTTTTAAGGTTTCGTAGAATATCTCGAAGGAATCTTACATGTAAATGGATGAATTCGTCATTCTTACCAAGTTTCTGACTTAGAGTAGTCAACTCGCGGCCAGGTTTCGATCTCGGATCCTGAGTACGCATACAATATGCGGAAATAGGGTTTTTAAGGTTTCGTAGGATATCTCGAAGGAATCTTACTTGTAAATGGATGAATTCGTCGTTCTTACCAAGTTTCTGACTTAGAGTAGTCAACTCACAGCCCGGTTTCGATCTCGGAGCCTGGTATGCACACAATATGCGAGAAATAGGGTTTTTTAAGGTTTAGTAGAATATTTGAAGGATCTTGCATAAATGGATGGTTTATTCGTTCTTACCAAGTTTTGACTTAGAGTAGTCAACTCGCGGCCGAGTTTCCATCTTGGAGCCGGTATGCATACAATATATAGAAATAAGGTTTGTTTAAGGTTTCGTAGAATATTTGAAGGAATGCCCCATAAATGGATGGTTTCTTACGATTTCTTACCAAGTTTACGACTTAGAGTAGTCAACTCGCGACCAAGTTTCGATTTAAGAGCGTGGTATGCATACATTTATGCATAAATAGGGTTTGTTTAAGGTTTCGTAGAATATCTAAAGAAATCTTACCTGTAAATGGATGGTTAAATCATTTCTTACCAAGTTTCGACTTATAGTAGTCAACTCGCGGCCGAGTTTGATCTTAGATCATTGTACGCATACAATATGAACAAATAGGATTTTTTAAGGTTTGTAGAATATCTCGAAGAATCTTACCTGTAAATGGATGAATTCGTCGTTCTTACCAAGTTTCTGACTTAGAGTAGTCAACTCGCGGCCGGGTTTCGATCTCGGATCTCAGTACGCATACAATATGCGTAAATAGGGTTGTTTAAGGTTTCTTAGAATATGTCGAAGGAATGTTACATGTAAATGGATGGATTCGTCATTCTTACCAAGTTTCGACTTAGAGTAGTCAACTCGCGGCGAGTTTCGATCTCGGATCATTGTACGCATACAATATGCGAAATAGGGTTTTTAAGGTTTCGTAGAATATCTCGAAGGAATCTTACCTTAAATGGATGAATTCAGTCGTTCTTACCAAGTTTCGACTTACGAGTAGTCAACTCGCGGCCGGGTTTCGATCTCGGATCACGTATGCATACAATATGCAGAAATAGGGTTTTTAAGGTTTCGTAGAATATCTCGAAGGAATCTTACACGTAAATGGATGAATTCGTCGTTCTTACCAAGTTTCTAACTTAGAGTAGTCAACTCACGGCCGGTTTCGATCTCGGAACTGGTATACTGTCTGATATGCGAAATAGGTTTTTTAAGGTTTAGTAGAATATTTCGAAGGAATCTTACGTAAAAATGGATGGTTTATTCGTTCTTTCAAGTTTTTTGACTTAGAGTAGTCAACTTCAGCGGCCGAGTTTACGATCTTGGAGCCCGGTATGCATACAATATATAGAAATAAGTTTTGTTTAAGGTTTCGTAGAATATTTCGAAGGATCTTTTAAATGGATGGTTTCGTTCTTACCAAGTTTCGACTTAGAGTAGTCAACTCGCGGCCAAGTTTCGATTTAAGAGCGTAGTATGCATACATTTATGCGAAATAGAGTTTGTTTAGGTTTAAGTAGAATATCTAAAAAGACACCTTAAATGGATGGATTCGTCGTTCACACCAGAGTTTCGACTTAGAGTAGTCAACTCGCGGCCAGGTTTCGATCTTAGATCATTGTACGCATACAATATGAACAAATAGGATTTTTTTAAGGTTTCGTAGAATATCTCGAAGGAATCTTACTGTAAAATGGATGAATTCGTCGTTCTTACCAAGTTCGACTTAGAGGTGGTCGACTCCGGCCCAGGAGTTGATCTCGGATCCTAAGCTCCTGATATGCGAAATAGGGTTTTTTTAAGGTTTCTTAGAATATCTCGAAGGAATCTTACCTGTAAATGGATGGATTCGTCATTCTTACCAAGTTTATCGATTTCAATGATATATCATGCTACGGTTGAAGTCAGAACCCTCCCAAAGATTCTTGGTTCACAGTTTTTATGTCGTTATACCATATTTGAAGTTCGAATCGACTATGAGCTTCATATTTATCGATTTCGATGATGTATCATGCCAAGTTTGAAGTCGAGAACCCCTTGAAGCTTCATGATTCATTATTTGTTTGTCGTTATGCAATTTGAAGTTCGAGTCGACATGTGATGACACAAAGAAAAAGTACAAAACAAAAGCACAAAGAAACACACCAATTATCAGATTCATTTTCATTTTCCCTATTCATACTTATACATTTTTGGATTTTTTTATACTGAATATGATAACAATGTCCTAAATTTATTAATATTTTTTGGATTTTTTTAGTAGAAAGTTGATAATAAAACCCAGATTTAGTTTAGCAAAACCTGATATAGCAAAGAAACACATCCCAGATTGATCCATATGACCGTCCCTAATTAAATCTCTACCGTTCAAAGACATCCAAGAACTCACACCCAATCCGTATGATTTCTAATCTACGGTCCCACGGTCCTTTGACGTATACCCTAGCGGCCAGAAACCTCATTGATTCATCTCTCATCTTCTAATCTCTTCTCTCATCTTCCCCCTTCCGCCTCCTTTAGAGAAGAAAACCTAACAAAAAAAAAAAAAAAAAAAACTACCACCATGTCAGATCTCTTTCACAATCAAAACCCCATTTGTAGAAATGTTAACAACCATATTCTTTGCTTGTACATCTCTCGAGTCATGTCTTCTTGATGTTCCAACACAAACCCATTTGAACCTAGATTATAAAACAAAAATAATAACCCGCAAATCTCAATGTTGTTCTTTCTAAGAATTCTGAGAAGAGAGAAGCAAGTGATGGCGGTAGCCTGTGCAGTTGTTGGTGCTACTAATGTAGGATGGGCGAGAGAATCGGGGATTTGAGTTCAATTTGAGATTATTTTGATTATTGTCGATTTGAAAGCTTGAGGAAGAAATTGAGTTGTTGTCAGGTTGATGACAAAGTCTAGAGATGAAGATCTTTCTTCCCTTTAACAATCGACTAGAGGTTGAATCGAGATTTGGTTATGAAATCATCAAAGAGCAGGCAACAAATGAGTTGAGACGATGATTACGCTTACGTATTGCTGATTATGATTAAGCTTGGTTATTCTGAGATTGAGATATGGAGGTTTTTTGTATGGAGGAGTTTCGATCTGATTTGTACCATGTTGTGTAGTTTTCAATTTCGAAGTTAGGGTACAAGTTGGGGAGAGAGTAATAAGAAGAGGAAGAGGAAGAACTAAGAAGAAGAAAACAGTGGCGCTTCTAGAAAATATGATGAATAAGGTCAGCTTTTTGAATTGATTCTCTCTTTTTAATTTGGTTGATTTTGATTATAGAAATTTAATTTTGGATTCGTAATTTTTGTATATTTGATTCTGTAGCATTGTTGGTGTTAACAAGTGAACCAAGTGGAGGAGGATATAGAAGGGGTTGAGAAGCGAGGAAGGTGGAAAAGAGGAAGAATAAAATGGAGGATGTAATAAAGTGTTAGGATTCCATACTTCAAACACTTGATTTACGGAGTAATAAAGTGTTTTCCATTCTATATACAAGCCTCTAACCCGGTGCATACGCACCGAAAATGTGTAACTACGTGAGCATAAAATTGGCATTATTTTATCTTTGTGATGTATAAGGACAACAAAATCTGTAGTTAGGGAAGCTCTCGTTTTTGAAATTCAATGGTGTGAAATTTTGAAAAAAAAAAAAGAAGATAGGTAAGACATCATCCACGCAGCATTCTCTATTTTTTAAGTTAGATAGTGTGGTTTACATACCTACCAACTTTGCCCAAAATGCATCATTAGTTGATCTAATTTAATTTTGAAAAACCCCGAGACGAGTATCATCGAGTTATTTGTCCTCCCATCCAAACTCGAGGCGGTTATATTTATGGCCACATCGGGTCATATGGAAACTTATGAAAAAATCCGGAGAGGTTCCATAAATGCATATGGCTATTGCATCATGATAGTCTTGGAACATGTATCTCGGCCCTTCACTAAGCTTTGATTGTGGTTTGTTTTTTACAACGAATGATTAATTTGGACTCTTTTTGCGAAATACTATTAGAGCGAGACAACGTCCTTAATGATCAATGAGGCATTCATGTGATCTTTGCTCGACCTAAATGCAAAAGTGCTCCAGCATTCACTTGTAGCTTTTCCTTTTTCTCTCTGGTTGAGGCTACTTCTGTATAATTGGGTATCATATTCGTTTTCAACATAAGGAAACGAAAGCAGGTTTGCATTCCCTAAAACTTGGATAAAATTTAGTGATCTTGTTTTGCTTTGGTCTCTTTTCGGCAATTATTATATCTACGCACGTATTCTTGCTATTAATGCGTTTGGGATTATAGGGCAAGCCCCTCTAATACGATTAGTGAGTTATATTGGCACCCATCTTTTTTAGGATGCAATGAGTATCAATGTACCTAGCAGATTTCGAGTTCTTGATGACGATCTTTTGCCATATACTAAACACTTGTGCAAGAAGATTACTTTCATGTAGCATTTTGATAAGATTATTTATATTGTTTCATACCCCAATTATATCATGTATGCTAGTGTAAATGTTGGATCTTTGCCATCGATGCGGTAGCGGTGTCTTGATCGTATGGTAGCGATACGATCACATTTTTTGTCTTTTTCTATAAAATTACCCCACCAACCATTTTAGCAAACATATCTATTTGAAAGGATGCTTGGGTAGTATGGTGTCTTTCTATTGTTTATCATTATGGAAGTTTTATGGAAAGAGATGTGTCTAACATGAAGAGATGGGTCATATGAGACATGATGGCAGTGTAATGACATGGAAATTGGTAGAAAAAGTTTTTTCATTCATTTCTACCTTTCGCCAAAGAATCCACGATTTCCACACTTAACTTGTGTTTTTCGTTGTCTGTCTTCTCTTTCGGTTCCGAATCTTCCCATAGTACGTACCATTGTTTTCAACACGTTCTTGTAAGTTGTCTTATGATGGCGGCATGATAATTACTTTATCCTTCGTACGTACCTTCATTTCAAACAACGTTGATCTAGCACTATTAGTAAAGGCTTCCAACATTCTCAAATTTTATGCATAAGTTAAATCTGCCATTGCTGCATTTTAACGTTCATTTATTGCATAAAACTTTGTATCTATAGGATTATTGATCTGAAATCACTAGGTTGTTCAAGTCAAAAACATTTGCAAAGTCAAATATGATTAATAAAAAACAACAGCTACATGGTTGGTTCGTTGTAATGACTTTAAGTTGTAAGTTTTCACTTCATCGATCAAATGGAGCACTTTGTTTTTAGGTGGTTATGGCGGCAATATAGGGAGATGTTTTTTCTAATGGTGTGGTTATGTATTCGTCTTTTGAACATTTAAGAGTTTGTAGTTGGTTGTGAAGGGGTCATGTTGTTAAATTAGAAATTTCATCCATTAGACATTTTAAGTGATTTGTTGAGTTCTTACCCATGTCTTTTAAATGTTACGTGTTTATTTGGGTTTGCCTACATGGAAGTGTCTTAATAGGATTAACTTGATCGAGGAGAATGATAATGAGGATAATTAGTGTTTTAGGTGGCTTCATTTGAATCAAGAGTATTATTGGTATCGACATGTGGCGACTTGGGGATCTCTTATTATAAAGAAAAAATTTCCCATTTTCTTTCAATTCTAATATCTCCCCGTGAAATCTTTGTTTTCAACGCATTACAATAGATTATTTTTCATGTTTTTGATAGATTTGGGAGAAAACCATGGTACATGCCATAGTCCTGGTCAAGGGGCTCATGCTGCTTTAGCTTCAAGGTTAAAAAATTCAACTTCATGGTGATGAATTGGCCACTTAAAGTTTTGGATCGACTTTGGAGAGGCGGCAATTGGACAGGTTGCAGAGTTGATTCGCTTCCCAATTATGATTGCTTGTCCCATTTCTTGCATGATTCATTGTTACGACTAATGTATGGTCTACTAGCACTTCCATACAATTAGGAATCAGATGTAGTAAAGAGTTAACTTAAGTATCAGTATAAGGTCAAACTTCAAATGCATTTCTTCATTACGGATCTTGAAATACTTAATGAACTTGTGTTGCGAGAGGAAGGATTATTACATCCGGTTGGTCGTGGATCTCGTCAAGTTGCGGGCGTGTCGTAGTTGCTTGCTCCTTGAACAAATTAATTGGACGAAATTGCGATCGTACTATGAAGGGTTTTTTCCATATATCCATGTTGGATTTTGGCACGATTGCGATAATTCTACGATGTCTAACTCTTGACTCCTTTGATGTTTTATGGTTAAACTAGTCCCATCTGAATGATCAATTGAAATATATTGTCTTAAAGAATGTGTTTGTCAATTTTGATTTGGGTAGTTGACTCACATTTTGTTATCCGGTTGAGGATATGGCTAATTTATTGAACTTGTCATGTTAACGGTCTATCTAGATATTGTGGCTTAGAGGTAAGAACAAGAGGTTGAAGTAAAGGGACTGTGAGGATGCCAACAAAAACTCGCACATTACTACCGAGAAGACCCCCTGTGGAAAGGTAAATTTTCATGCCTACGTTTATTATTTTGTTTGACTTGTATTGATAGGTTTGATTTTAAACGCTACAAGTTAAATTGTGTCATGTTGATTATTTGGAGAAGCATGACTAGCTTAAATTTTAGGATCATTTGTCACTTTCGGTTCTCTTTACTAATTTGCTAATTAATTGAAGACACTTGGATTTGTATTAACTTTTCATCCGGGAAGTGTCTTATGTAACTTGCTCTGTATTTATGATGCATGAATGCGCCTGGTTCCTTAGTGTTAGACTTCGCTTGTTTTGACATTTAAACTTACAGTCTTGGGGATCCAGAATTTATAGTATCTTTTTGAGCTTGGGATATAATGGTTTTATCAATTAGGGAAAGTTGTACAATAATTCTAGGTCCTTCAAAAGGCGAGAAGAACTTTGAGGTACAAGGTTTTTATAACTCAAAAGTGGCTTTGTCTTTGTTCACTTTTAGAGACCCAAAATATGTAT